>SNQJ01S0168019.1:16139-26790 GCA_010110895.2 Picea sitchensis
AATAACCTGTATCATAGAAATAATACAAAAATTATTGCAAAGATCTACTTCTCTAGGAAATTATCATTTGTCAGCTCATGAACCCCTCCCCCACACCTAAGTATTGTGACACCTCACAATCAAAAGTATAGGAAACTAGTCAGTATCCCCCAATAGCCGAAGATTTATAGTATGTCAAGTGTAAAGATAAAATTTCACAAATTGGTCTGACGAGACAGTTAGGAGATGGCCCCACCTATAGGATAAGAGATCCTATATATAGATAAGAAGAGGGAGGCAAGAGAGTTTCAAGATAGTCTTAGAGTTATTTCCCAATGGCAAGTTTATGAGATTCATTAAACTTAGCTTAACCACCGATAATCTATGTCATCTTTGTCTGTAAGTAATGTCGTACATTAGGACAAGTTTAATTTTATGATTTATTTTTGTCAGATTACCATCCTCACTAGGTAGAATTCCCCGCTGCCAGCAAGCCTATTCAGTTACTTTGATGGGTTTACCTAGTCATACCACAGGCTGGTACCCGCTTCCAACAGACCTATTTAGTATCCTGGTGGGTTAGCCTCTTAAACCCTTAGAGACTAGCCCTCCATCTTTTAAGATTTTAGTATAAGATTGCTTATGCAAGAAGATGGGGAAACAACTACGAAAACAACTTTTTCTTTCTTTTTTCAATTGGGATGGTATTTATGTTAGAGGATGACTTTCCATTATATTGCTTAGTGATTGTCCCGATGTAAGGGCTACTTAAGAGAACGTGGCCTATCTAAAGATATGATATAATCAAGCTATTTAGTGTGTAGTGGATGGTACCATTGAGAAAGAATAGCAAGGTATCTCTAGGCTCAACTTACTTTCTTCCTTTGTAGTTATTGTGATGTTTCCATGACTAACTGCTAATTAGACTTCCTTGTTACTCTTTGATAAAGACACTTGACTCACTTACTCAGGTTTCTTGGAAAAACTGTATGAGAGACCTCTAGGATTGATAGTTATGGTATCACTTCCTTATACAGTGGTGAAGAGTTTCAAGAGAAACTACTTAGAATGCCTGAAAAAATAAGGTTTTTTTGCAAAATATGGTTGAGTACAGTAAGTCAATATTCATTTGATGCTTTAATAGTCACAAAATTCAAGTACAACAATGTTTAGAGAAGAAAAACAAATCCTTGAAACCGTGTACTCCTGGTGAAATAAACACTTACAGAAATATCTAGAATTGTCTTATTAACAAAATTCAAAAACTATTTACATATATACAGTAGGAAATTCAGAATTTTTTTCAAGAACAAGGGGAATATTCCCCATCTACTAAGGCCAGTACCTTGTTAGTTGACATGACCTATAGAAAATCCTCTCTGGAAATGGGCTTATGATAAAACTTAAGTCGATGTCCATTTACCACAAAGGAGACTTGTCCATCATCAATTGTTTTAATTTTTACAGCTCCATTGTCATATCCAGTGTCTACCTTGTAAGGCCCCAACCACCGGGTGGTGAGATTTCCTTCGAAGGTTTTGAATCGAGAATCAAACAACAGGGCCCAATCACCAGGTTGGAAGTGTTTCTTCTTAATAAACTTTTCATGCCACTTGCTCCTCTGATTTTGGACTAATATTGTCCGTTGGATGGCATCTTGTTTGATTTCATCAAAATCATTTAGTTGTAGGACTCATTTCTTTTGAGCCTCATCCAGGTTCAATCCTAATTATGTGGCAATACAGAAGGTCCTTACTTGGAATTCTATAGGTAAAAATAATTGTTTCCCGTACATTAGCTCATAAGGGGTATGCCCAGTGGTATTTCTCCATGTAGTTCGATATGCCCACAAAGCCTCTGGGAGCCTATCATCCCAATCCCAAAGATGTAACTAAACAGTCTTGGTCAAGATGGCTTCCAAAACTTTGTTTGTGTATTCTACCTAACCATTGGCTTGCGGTTGGTATGGAGAATATTTACGGTGTTTAATCCCATATTTCTATGTTAGCTCTTTCATCATCTTGGAATTAAATTGAGTGCCTTGGTCGGTAACAATTTCATGAGGGACACCGAAGCGGGTAAAGATGTCATCATAGATAAATTTGAAAACAGACTTCTCTGTAGCCCTGAATAGGGTTTTTTCCTCTACCTAATTAGTGACATAGTCTGTACAAACCAAAATATAGTTCTTCCTATGGGACATGGGTGAAATTGGTCCTACAAAGTCGAGGGCCCATTTCTCGAAGGGTTCTATCATAACTTGGGCTTGCAAAGGAATTTCGTCGGATGACGTAGGTCTTCCTATCCTTTGGAAAATATCACAACTTCTCACATACTTGGCAACATCTTTGAAAATGCTAGGCCAATAGTAACCCGAATGTAACACCTTATATGTTGTACGTTTGTCAGAAAAATGGCCACCACATGGTCCATCATGACAACTTCGTAGTATATCAGGTACCTCGTCCTCTTGGAAACATCTACGAATAATCAAATCAGGACCGATGCGAAAAATATCATGACCAACCCAAGAGTTATTAGCACTTTGTGTAATAATTTTCCTCTTTTGATGAGGTGACAAATGAGATGGTAACTTCCTAGTGGCCAGATAGTTTTCCATATCTACAAACCATGGGGTATTGACAAAAAGGGAAAATAGGTGCTCGTATGGGAAACTATCATCTACAGGGATAACATCGTCTTCATTTTTTATTCAGGAAATAAAGTCAGCTACTACATTATCCTTTCCAGGTCGGTCAAGCACAGTGATATTAAATTCTTGCAATAACAAGATCCACCTAGTCACTCGGCCATTATTCATAGGTTTGTTCATGAGGAATCTAATGGAAGAATGGTCGGTGTGTACAAATAATTCATAACCTGTAATGTAATGACGAAATTTGTTGATAGCATGAACAACTGCCAAGAATTCCTTCTCGGTGACTGTGTAGTTTAACTCGGCAGGGGACAAGTTCTTGCTTACAAAATAAATGGCATAGGACTGTTGGTCCTCTTTCTTCCTTAATACCCCTCCAATTGCGTTGTCGGAGGCATCAATGGATATATGAAATGGGAGAGTCCAATTGGTCCCTCTAAGAACTGGTGCCATAGACAACTTAGCTTTTAGGGTTTCAAAGGCAGTTTGACACTGCTCAATCCAAACAAAATCAACATCTTTTATCAATAATCTGAACATAGGTGCAACAATCTTTGTAAAATTTTCAATAAACCTCCGGTAATATTCGGCATGTCCAAGAAAGCTTCTGACCTCTTTTTGAGTCTTGGGGGGTGGAAGTCTGACAATGACCTCAATATTTGTAGGATTGACTTTTATCCCTTCAGATGAAACATGATGTCCTAGAACCACTCCTTCAGTTAACAACATTTTGCATTTTTCATGACTTAGAGATAGGTTCATTTCCTGGAATCTGATGAGGACTTTTTCTAAGTTGTCTAAGGATTCTTGGTAAGTGTTGCCATAGACTGTGAAGTCATCCATGTAGACCTCCACACAATCATGAATGAGATCGACAAATATCCCTAATACTGCTCATTGAAAAGTGGCAGGGGAATTACACAATCCAAATGGTAAGACCCTATAGGCATAGGTGCCCCAAGGACAAGTAAAGGTAGTCTTGTCCTAGTCTCAGGTCCTATAAGAATCTGGTTGTACCCATTGTACCCATCTAGAAAGGAGAAATACTTCTTTCTAGACAAGGTATCTAGAACCTGGTCAATGAAAGGAAGAGGAAAGTAGTCTTTTAGAGTGGCCTTGTTGAGTTCCTGAAAATCAACAAAAATTCTCCATTTCCTGACCACTTTCTTTGGAACCACTACAAGCGGGGATACCCACTTACTGTTGGATATGGGATAGATGAATCTGACATTTAACAACTTTTGGATTTCCTCCTTGACTATATGTTTGAGTGCTGGGTGCATCCTCCTATGGGGTTGCCTAACAGGTTTTACTTCCCCCTAGGTATATATGTGATGGATGCATGTGTCGGGGTGTATGCCCTTCATGTCAGTGTATTCCTAGGAAAATTTCTTTAAGGATATCTACTAACTATTTCTGTTGGTCTACATCTAACCCAGAGTTTATATGTAAAACTTTCCCTGGAATAATCTCGTAGGGCATATTATAAGACATGGAAGACTCATCTATTTCGAAAATAAAATATGTCGAAGAAAAAATGGATGGGCCTAATTGTTCTTGAAATTCTTTCCCAAACATATACTCAAATTGGGGAAAAGATTGTGGAAAATCCACACAGGTGATAGCAGAAATGAACGGGTTTAACACATTTTATGTTGTGTGCTCCTAAAGTGCCCATGCATGGTCACTTGGAAATACGAGTTATTCCTAGTCCTCATTCTCATATGGGCATTCAATCCACCATAGGTTCTCCATAATAGGTTGAGCTGGAGGGTAAATGGTGAGCTTCTGGATAGAGAGACCATTCGAGATGGTCATTTCTCCTTCTCTACAACCAATAAATGCATTGGTTGTGGCTAGCCAAGGTCTTCCCAAAATAACAGGGTGACCTTTGGTAGGATCCTTTGAGTGAATGACAAGAAAATCTACTGGGTACTCCCATGAGGCTAAAGTAACCATGATATCATCTAAAATTCCTTTAGGTATAACCCTAGTCTCATCTGCTAATTCCAAAATGGTTGGGGTAGGCCGAAGAAGAGGTTGTAACTGTAATTGTTCCAAGGTAGTAGCGATCATAACATTGATGGCTTCCCCTAGGTCTATGAGAGTGTTTCCAATGGAGACCTCATTAATAGTTATAGTCACTACGAGGTTCCCCAGGTTCCCATATTTTGCTAGTTTTGGTTGCTCTGATATGTACTTGGAGAGTCCTCCTATCAAGTGTATTGTAGGAGGATAGTTTTTCTTCCTACCTAGCTTCTTGATACACAATTCTTTGACTACCTTACTATAGATCAGAATGTCTTTAATGGCTTGCAGCAGGGGAATCTTGACACAAATATTTTTCAATTCATTCAAAATGTCAAATTTCGGTCGGGTGGTAGGTTTCTCGATTACCAATCGATCTGGATAAGGAGGGACCTTCATAATTTTTGAAGGTTCATTTTGGGGAAGCTTGGGTTCTTGATTCTTCGGCATAATAACATCTTCCCACATAGTGTCATCTGTGTGTTTTTTGGTGGTCTCTTCTTCTTCTTCTTCCTAGATGAACACTGAAGGTCTCTGCCTATCTAGAACTCTTCCTGATCTTAGTTGAATTTCCTATAATGGAATAGGAGTAATAACATATGTCGGGAAGGCCTACATCTCAACATTGTGAAGAGTTTGAGGGGGCTTATTATTGGGATTCGACACTGGTTGTGCCAGTAATAGTGTCAGTCTCGGGGAGCTTGCATTTGGAAATTGTAGCGGTTGTTGTTGTTGGATAGGAGGTAAAGATGGTGGAACAAAACCTGACAAAAGTTGCAGAGTGTTTGGTGGGAACTTAGGTTAATGATGGTTGGACATATGGATAGGTGGAGATTGAGGGTTTCCTTGGTTGTGTCCTCCCCTCCATCCTTGAATCCAAGGATATTGGTACTGAGTAGACCAGTTTTGCCAACAGGGTGGGTTCCACTATTGTTTTTGTTGATAATAGGGTGGAACTTGAGACTATAGATCTAGGTATGTGGGTTGATTCCTAGGCTTCCATGGCCTCCTAGGTGCATAAGAAGACTCCCCAGGATCTCCACTCCTATAGATGGCTAATAAACTGGGAAATGATGGAAATTTTTCAGTCACATGGTCTTCTGTACAGAAGCCACAAACTGAAATGTTATCTAATGGGCATTCTCTTGAGGAATGCTTCCTCCTGCATCTTGGGCAATATATGCTCATTGCTGCATTTTCCTCCTCCTGTTTCTTTTTGAGTTTAAGGGTATCCAAATGGGAACCTATTGTGCTTAATATGTCAGTCTTAAAGTTTTCTAAAAGGTTCCCTATCTCTTCTCTCAAAATACCACCTGAACTAACTAGTTTTAAGTTTTTATTGTAAGGGTCCCAAACATTCTTCCCTGTTTTGGATCTACTCCTTGAGTATTTTTTACACATTTCACATATTTCAGCAAATGGTTTATGAGATATGTCACCTGATGCCATTAGGTTAAGGATATCTAAATATTCTTCTGAAATTCCCTTAAGGAAAAGAGTCATAATTGCATCCTCTGGGAGGTCATGGTATTTTGACTTCTAGGAGATATAACCAAATCTTTCCATATAATCTTCGAGGGTCTTGTCTTCTAATTGTTGGATTTTAAAAATGTCACTACGATACTCTTTGGTCTTGCAGTAGTCTTGGTACTTCTTGAGAAATATGTCTTTCGTGGCTTCCCAAGACCTAATACTGGATTCTCCCAACCCCATGAACCATCTTAGTGCAGAGTCTTTGAGGGTGGAAGGAAAGAGTTTTAATTTCTAGGCATCTTGTACGTAGTTGTAGCTCCTACACAAGATGTCAAATTCAAATAGGAAGGTGTCTGGATATTCACTGTTTTTACCATAAAAGGTAGGCAGTGCTGAGAGAGGAATATTCTTCATGTTGACATTCGAAGTGGTGTCTAAAATCGGAAACCCGAAGGTAGTTTCGGTTTGGTTTCCAGTTTCTTCTTCCTCCCCATGTCTTACATTGTTATGGTCTTCCTGATCATCAATATTGGCTTGATTTCCGAAAACAGAGTACCTAGGTGGTTTTATCTTTGAAGAAAACAAGGTTTCCCTTTGATGGAAAGGTCTTCCTATGGATTGGATATATGGGACTCTACTCGGGCTAGTTGAGACTATTGGTGCCAATTTTTTTGTGTCATTTTGAGAGATAATTACATTGGCTGAACTACCAAACAAAAGATTCATATGTTCAGGGTCATTGATATCTTTAAAGTTAGGGTCCCCTGGTGGTGGTGTAACAGAAAAGGTTGTATTGTTTGGTTATGTGGAAGACTCAAGTGGTTTTGCCTCCTGTCCTAATATGATTGATGCTTCAATTTCTTGTTCTATAGTGCTCCCTGTATTAGTCTCTTCAGAGACTATTTTATCTCTTTGAGTTGAGCTAGTTCCTGTTTTTCGGTATTGGTCTGCGGATTTTATAAGTGGGACATTCCTTCCCCCGAAGAGATCGGAAGGAACCTTGGTTGAAAGGTCTGATTTTGATTTAATGTATCTACCTTGTGGGTCTCTAGGCCTATTCATGAAAGAAAGCAAAAAGAAAAAGAAAAAACTACCATTTGATTCCTAGGTCTATTCATAAAAAATAAAAACAAAAAGAAAAACTACCATTGGGTTTGGGGGAACCTGCTATAGCATATGCGCAGGTTCTTACCTCTCGTATTAAAGTTCCCCCACCACCAAACTAATGCTAAGGTCTAGAAATGATATAATTCCTAACTACTTCTTACCTTGAGACAACTCCCCAACAACGGTGCCAAAAATGATGGGTGTTGAATATGCACTAAAAAGACACTAAAAACCCTTAATTAAATTGTCAACCCGGGGTAAGTAAACTTAGATTTGTAGCAAAATATATTCCAAAGGTAGAAGGGTTGGTAGGAGTATAGTCTAACTAATGAAGGTAGCTATCTAAGGCTAATCTACTTAAGCAAAGCTATCTAACGAGAAAACCCTACTAAGCAAATTGAAACTAGGTAATCTAAGTAATTTTGGGCCAAGGATCGATGGATAGTCCTAAGAAAAGAAAGTCAAAAACCCTATTCAAAGAAAACTAGTTCAAGAATAAGCAAAGGAAAACTACTAAGCATAATAATGAGCAACTAACAAAAACAAACTATTTTAACTTGTCAATCTACATTCAATGAGCAACTACCCTGTGAAAGAAAATAAATAAACAAGCAAGGAAAAACACCTATCTAACCTATTAAAGAAAATAGACAAGCAAGCAAAGACACCTAACTAACCTAATAAAGCAATAGACAAGTAAGTAAAGACACCTAACTAACCTACTAAAGCAAAAGACGACTATCTAACTTACTAAAGCAAATAAACAAGTAAGCAAAGGCAACTAACTACTGCAAGTCATCAAAGTGAAACTTCTCATTGAACAACTATCTAGCCTAAGAGGAAAGTGGACTAAATCCTCAATGAAAAACTATTTCTAATGCATGAAAGGAAATCTAAGAGGCAACTGGACTAAATGCTCAATGCAAAACTATTTCTAATGCATGAAAGGAAATCTATTTTATTGAAATCAAGAAAAACTACCAACTAATGCTTAATCTATAATAAGAAAACTACTATCTAATCTATCAAAGCAAAGTTTATCTATCCTATAGCAGCAATAAAAATTTATTCTAATCTATGAAAACAAGAAAAAATATCTATGAAAGAAAGAAAACTATCTCTTCTAATCTACGAAAGCAAGAAACTATCTTTAATCTACGAAAACAGGGAAACTATCTTTTAACCTATGACAATTCAAATATAATATTGGTGGTTGTGTGAATGTCTTCGGTGTCGGATGATATCTCGATGGCACTTGACAACAAAGGATAATTCCAATGGTATAAGCTCAACACTAATCTCAATGGAAAAATGAAAGGTATGGATTAAAAAATCCAATGAGAGTTTAGCCATGACAAAAATAATGTTAAATACCTTGCATATTCATGTATAAACCATCAACAACATAACGAGATCATCATTATACTTCTACACTATGTAAGAAAAACTAGATTCAACCATTAACTAAGAAATGTAATTGCATTTTAATTCTAGGAAAGGAAATTACATAAAATGAAACTATGCTATGTCTATTCTAACAATTCAAATTGTAATAAGGAAATGATTAAAAACAAAAATTAAACTATGATATTGAAAAGTAAAATATTAATCTATATTAACCAACAACTAATTAAACGAGATCTATATAAAACTGAAATAAGCAAGCTATAATTAAAAACTGGAATTAACTCTATCCATCCATCAAATCCCTGTCAAAGAAAACCCAAATCAAACTCTTTTCTATTCTAATTAAAACTTTGTTTTAAACGTGACTATAAAATCATAAATCAAAGAATAATCTAACATCTAATTGCACACGGGGTTAGTATAGATATTTGCAAGTATGTTTCTAATTTACAAGATCAATGCATGCTAACACATCTCATCATTCTAGCCTGCAAAAGCGAGTCAAAACAATTAAACTACAACAAACCAGTTAACACAATAAAAATATGCATGTATAGAAAATAAAAGAGAACAATTAAATTAGGAAATACATAAACAAACATGAAGACAGTTACCAGACTATTGGTGCCCTCCCCAGAATGTCGTGGTCACTCTCTAAAAGCACACCATGATTTCAACAAGATGAATTCACCATTAAAACTTGAAAACACAGTTCTGGCATAATTCTGGCAATGTAAAATATCAAAACAGAGAAAAAATGAGTTTGTCTCCAATACAATGGTTCTTCTACTTGGTTCACAATATTCTGACCATCCTAGTGGTATTTATATGCCTACAGACCAGGTGGTCGACCACAGGAGGGTCGAACCACTTCTAATTTCGGCAAATTACAATAAATGATGCCCTAACTGATAAAACAGAGCGATCCAATAATCGCCCTCTTTGAACAAATGAAAATGAGTTGTCTAGAGCTCAGTAGCTAGAGGGGGCAATCATGAACAAAACCCACATGCCCGATTTTCCCATCACTGGCCGCCAATACCTTAACTGCCAAGTCACCCTGCGTTTTTGTGCAATACGCAATGCTGGACAGAGTGTTGGATCAAGTGCCAGTACGAGTACTGGAAGGAGTGCCGGATCAAGTGCTGGAAGCAGAAACGTGGTGCATTTTTTCCCTGTAACACCAAAAAAATGTGAATTAGATCTTGATAATCATAAAACATGATGAATTATACATAATACAACCATTAAACATGAATTACACGTACCTTATGCTGATCATACCGTTTTATCATAAAATTATTCAAAAAGCTCTTTTAAAAGATGAAAAATGCATATGTACATGTGGAAAAAGTTTATAATAACCATCATAAAAATGATCATATCTCAGGCCCAACACTCTCTTCCTAAACTCAGTAGTGAAATATTTCACCGACTATCCTTTCGTTTTCCTAAAATAATGCCATACTATTTGTTGGTGCTCCTCGTATCTGATTGGGTAGAAATGTTCTTTGATCATGTTATTGAACACCTCCCATTCTATGACCGGTGGTTCATTATCTAGTGTTCTTCCTACTACATCACTCTCCCACCATGCCAAGGCGTGGCCTTCAAGATTCAATTGAATGAATGCAATCTTTTGTTTTCTTGTTACTTCATGCATAATGAAGTATACCTCCATATATTGTATCCACTAGTTAAGTTTGATGGCATCCACTTCTCCATCATATGTTTTGATTTCCACCTTGGCCTCCACATAGAAAGATACATGTGTGATGCAACCCCCCTCCCCTCCTGGGGTTATGCGACCTCTTGGTCTAGGATATTTCTTTGCTCTGAGTCGGATCGACTCTTCGAGCTCCTGATTGAACCCCAAAACAATTATACATAGGTCCCTTTTCCTCTGTGTGCAGGTCCTGTCAGACCCACTTGGTTTCTATGACCATGATTTAACTGTTATCAATCTATCCATCGATCGATGATTCACAACAATTTCAGGCC
>SNQJ01S0168020.1:0-20826 GCA_010110895.2 Picea sitchensis
ATATATCATGATGTGATAATTGAGAAACAAAAGTTGGGAGAGAGAAATATTCAATACTAGAGATGATCTAGAGGGTTATAGGGTGATCATGATTCCCGAACATGATAGATGACCTAGAGAATCCTTAAGTATCACATCCATACTTCAAATTTCCTTTAGCATGTATAATTTTTCTTTGGTGCACATTTTTCCAAAGCCGTGTAAATTTTGGAAAAATAGATAAGTAGGCAATTTTCAAATCTTATGCATCGATACATAGGTTCAGTATTGTGGAATTATGTCTGAATCCAAATTTCAAAACTTGGGTGTACTTGGTTTGGCCTTGAAGTGAATTTGTGTACTAACCATGAAAATTAGAAAATAATATCAATTACTGTTTTGGTAGACTTGCATTTCAATGTAAAATATTGATTTTGGACCACTAAGTATCAGAGGTTGTATAAAAGGTTGGTGACTCCAACTTGGATTATTTTTATTTCTAGTTATCATTGACTATAGGTCCTCGCGTGCATTTGATTGAGTCACTCAATACTAATTTTTACATTGTGGAAAAGAAAAAAACATATTTGGAGTATTTTCACACAACATACATTTTTAGGTGTCAAATTAAATATATGGAATTGTGTGTAGGAAGGCATGTAATGAAGGTTAGGTGTGCATTTTAGAAAGCTAATGAATTTTGGTAGAATAATGGTGTTAAAGGACAACTTGGTTTATGTCCCTCTTGTCAAATGCAAATGAGATCATGATTTTTATATTTATCATAGGACTCTCATGCACTTTGTGGCATACATTTTATTAAGGAAAATTATTTTTTCTTCTACCCTATTTTCAAATGACAAAATTGGTTTTTAAAAGGAAGCTAGAATTTTGACTTGTTGGATTAGATATGAATGTTTAGAATGAAGGAATGACAATTTCTAGAAGTCATCAAGTGTATGTGATTCGATAAAATTACATTTCAGGATACCTGTGTATTGTTTCATGTAATTAAATTGCATAGGACAATTTCTAAGTTAGTGTTTAACATTCTTCATCCTGAATGTCAGATGGGTGACCTGAGCATGTATTAGGATGATCAATGGTAGAATACATGACATAATGATCGAAGTGGATATTGGTGGCCACCCACCTATTTCAAGTACTCCTCTTGACAATTTTAGTTCCACACCGTTCTTACAGTGACCTTCTTTGTAATTGTAGGTTCTACAATTTCAAGGCTATCTGAATCCATACACAACTTCCAGTTGGATCTTTGGTGTCCTCCACCTAATACTTGGACATTTTGTATGTTTCATGTCAACACATCTTGTTGTACTTCGGGGCCGTTTGGGGCCCACTAAAGCAATGTTTTTGGCTGTGATTATTTGTGAATAGAGTGAGTTTGGCCAGTTAGCCAATATTAGCAGTTCCCTAAAGAGACCTTTCAATGGGTGCCCACAAAACACATGGGTCCTTATGCAAAATTATGACCCCATGAAGTTGGGTACCAACTTACCCCATAGGGGTCCACATAACTTTGAAGCGTTTCATGATCTCCTAGGGTTAGGTTTGGGATGTATAGGGTTTTAACATTCATGAGTAATATAAAAATGCCTCACAGACCTCATTGTAATCATTCTTCTTAGGTGGATGTGTGTAGCAACCACATTTCTTCTCAAGATAACTACCACCATTAGAACCCAAGTGTTTGAGTTCTATAGTTTTATAGTTTGACCCTATTTCATTTATTCAGTAGAGATATTGTTCACTGGATATACGTGTTTTTTCTTCATATATATGTGTTTATTGTATTAGGTTGTTAGTGGTTGATGCACTCCTAAATCTAGATCAATGGTATCAGGAAATCTGCTCTTCATTTATTTTTCTTTGTGCATGTCCCCAACAAGATCACGGTATAAGCAATTGGGTTTGCCAGGCAATCAAAATTAGATTTACCAAGATCCCGTTTACTTAGAGGCAGAGCCTGACCCATGGGAGCCAGAAAGAAGATGATGGAGGCGAGGAGATCCTTTAAAATTTTGCTCGAGGAGTCCCTTACACCAGGGCAGTGATATTAGATAACTTTCTTGTGAGATCAGCTAGGGCTTCCCACAGAAGCATACTTCATCAAGCGTCAATACAGCCTTCAAGGTACATGTAAATTTTGATATTCCATTATTTAAAGGATTGATAGATGGAGATGTTATAGATAAATGGTTGAAACTACTAGAAGGTTATTTTCACGGTCCACAATTTTTAGATGGAAAAGATTACTTTTGCCTCTCAAGATACATCCCCATGTGGAGGTAGGTGGGACATATTTACTCTGAGAAAAGGGCTATAGAGTAATATGCAATATTTGTGTCTGCCTCTACATGCAGTTCCTTCGGGATACCATTAAAAAGGAACATTAATACCCTATTGGAAGATACAGTATCAATACACCATATGGACCACCCACAGTGTGTCGAGAAGGGACTAGGCAATGCAGTTCATAATATTTTAGCTACCATTCCACCAAATTGGAATTATCAAATACTCTGGCGACATCACAGTTGCTCAAATCTGCGACTATTTTGCATAGATACATTCAAACATAAATGGAGTTCTTAGACATACCCTCACTGGGATTTTATTACTGATATGTTTTCAAGTTCGAGCATAAATTTAAGTAGAAGGGGTGAGAGTTTGGATCTACACCAAACTCCTCCTTAGATAAACTGAGGGGAAAAGAGGCCCAAACCACACTGTAGGAATGAGGAGAAAATAATAGCTCTGGGTACAGGCGATCCAACTCGCAACACAAAAATGCTTAGTAGAGACAAAGGGCATGGGAAAATGGTGTAGATACCATAAAATCCCTTTTCTACAACACTAAAGAATCACGGCTCCAAGAAGTCATGGTAAGTGAGATGAGACTCCAGAATCGGAGCTAATTATGACTCTGAATAAAATACAGAAAGTGGGAAGTGGATTATAGATGTTGAATCCGGTGCCATTGTCTCTACCACCAAGGTCCAACCAAGAGATCCGGAAGAACTAGAGGAAGGGAATGCCTCTTTCACTCAAAGATGTGGATAAAGGGGGCTCCACTTTGCATTTCGTGTCGATGCTTGACAGGTCAGGAAGAACACGATCTCGTGAGGAGGTCATCGAGGCGAACCTTTCAATGTGCTTGCACACGCAACCCTACACCATCAGCTACCTTCACCAAGGAAGATATCTCCGTTTCAACCAGCTATATTTGTCTACACTCTGACATCAAGCCTTTCAAAGATGAGGTATTGTGTGATATTTATCCCTTGAAGTTTGTGATGTTCTTTTAGGACAACCATATTTATGGAAGCATCATGTTGTGTATAATGTTTCTATACCACCTTGATGTTATTATTACTGGGTAGACAATTGTACAAGATACCAGCGGTAACGATGCCTACGTCTATTTCTTTAATCCTACGCTAAGAAATGCTTAATTAAGGTCGTTTCATAGGCAGAAGAGAGTTAAGCCTTATTTGTGGGTTTGTGCTCATAGTAAGTAGAGGTCGCCACCACATCCCATAGCCTCTACACACTTAGCCCAGCCTTTGTTTTGGAGTAGAAGAGATTAATGCGGGATCATGGAAAGAAATCTGAGGAGACATCTTCTCCTCACCCATGGGGGTACCTCTGCACTGTCATGTCAAGTATTCCATCGATCTGACCCCAGGTGCTTTGTTTCCCAATGGACTGATCTATTGATGCTCTGTTTTGGATAATGATGAAATCAAGAGTCATATCCAATAGATTCTTCAAAAGGGGCACATGGAAACCGTTCCCTCCCATGCGGAACCCGGTTATCTTGGTACAAAAGAGGATGTGTTGGACTCCATTGGTTCCCATTTGTATTGTCAACCCCTAGTCATTAGTTTTGGGTATAGGGTTGATGAAGGTATTTGGACATGAAGACCGGTGATTGCACATGCATACACACAACACCATGGATGGATGCATACATCATGTTTTTTGATTGGTAGGTGGCACACCACATGTGGGTCCTCATGGTTGAGGGGGAATGGATTTTTGAAGATGACGAAGTGATTTGAAGAAGGAAGTAGAGGTCAACCCTAAAGATAATAGAAGAAAGAATTACAAAATAATAAGGAAGTGTCGAGATTGACCTAATGCTAAAAGTGACTTAAAGGGTGTAAATACATATCATTATACATTCATTTTTTACACACAAGTCGAATTTGAGAGGAAATCTGAAGTAAAGAAATCCGGATTTCAAGGGAGGATGAAATCTTTTGGTGATGTGTTCTAAGGTATATGTTATTTACAGTCATCTTACCATTTTAAATATAACTTTTTTTCTAGAACAGTGGGATGGTGAAATTGGTATGGCATTGAGAAGCCATGTCTAGGTACCTATGGTAAGAAAATCTCTTTATTCACTATAATTTTTGGAGATACACTCCTTCAGGTGGAGAATGGGGTTTTTGACTAGTCATAAAGCTAGTCAATAAAAAGGTGTTCAGGGTAAAATAGTCATAAATTATTCATAGAGATCCAAATGAAGTGAGACCAATTTCATTGGAAGATGCGGTATGGTTTCTTGTGTGAATTTCAAGGCATGATGTTGTTAAATGTTGTTGGTGGGCATTTTTGTACAGAGTTAGATCTGAATGAAGCCATGAATTGGACCAAGGTCTGCCATTCTCTCTCATATGTTTTTGGGTGGAGGGAAGGGGGAAGGATGGAGAGGTCAGCCCTCTCTTGATATTGGAAGATTGTATCTTCCTTTTGAAGTTTTATCCCTCAGCATATTTTTGGAAGTTGTAGCTACCTTTGAGAGTCATTACTTCTCTTGAACGTAGCTTATTGGTTATTTCTCACATGTTATTGCATGATGTATTTGAATTGTATTGGTGTAACTCTTCTACTATTGTTCATTTCTCATTGGATATAATTGAATATATAATCTATTTGAAGTATAAGTTGATTTTTTAAAAGAATTGTACTTGATCTTGATTCACCCCCTCGATTATCAAGGGCCGAGACACGGCGAATGCATTGATTCTGAGAGCGAATTAGAAGCGAAATCATAGTCAGAAATGACACACCCAATTCCGGGATTGATGACATTTGCTTGATAGCTCAAGGGGAAAAGTTCTCAAATTGACCTAAAAGTACCAAACACCACCCGGGTTCCCATCATACCAACTGATTTTTGGAAGACAAATTTCAAATCTAAGAAGGTCTCTTTGAATGTTTGGCCTGCCTTTGGATTAACAAATGCATAAACCGCTGTGGGTTGATGGATGCTGTGATGGAACCCTTCACCAACTCTTTTGTGGGTGGTATATTTGGATGACATCCTCATCTTCAACAAAACTTGGGAAGAGAACATGGAAAGCATATTCATGAGGTTTTGAGCACTCTGCGAGCACAAGACATATGACAACTTGGAAAAATGTTCCTTTGGCATGAACATGGTCCAATGGTGGGCTACATTATTGATGAGAATGGGATACATGTTGATCCAGCTAATATCAAGTCATCCATGACTAGCCAACCCAAACCACACTAACTGAGCTTCAGAGCTTCTTAGGTTTGGCTAACTTCTACCACCGCCGGTTCGTGTTGGGATTATCCCATGTGCATGGGCCCTCAACCGCACGACCAAGGGTGGTAGGGAAAATTTTTCATGGGAGAAGGCACAAAAATAGGCATTTGATGATCTGAAGCATCTCTTGTGATCAACTCCAATGCGCCCTCCTTACCAGATCTACAACAACCATTCTAGATTGATATTGATGCATCGGCTATCTTTTGTAGGCATAGTTCTCACTCAACAGAGGTCATCAGGGTGGCATACCATAGTGGGGTACTCTCAAATATTGTCAAAAAATACCCACCTATGACAAAGTAACTATCCCCATTGTCTGAGCTTGTCTTGATGGAAACATTAGATTATGGAAAGGAGACTATCATCCACCTTGATCCTGCAAAGCCTCTGCAGTTCATCTGGAACCCGGAGGAAGTTGTTGAATGGCCAGCTATCATAAGTGGTCCACATACTCGTAGCAGTTCCATATCAACATCAAATTATAAGACAAAGGAGCACAAATCATGTGTTGGTACGCCTCAGTCGAACTCCTGTGGCTGCACTCACCACTATAATCCATTCCTATGGACATGCAGGGCATCTGGGTGGCTGGCACTTGCTCGGCAAAGGTCGGACCATGCACCCTGTATCTCTTGGGTACATGCGTGATTGTCAGCGATTTTCACATTAGGGATGGTATGCCATTTGGGACATCTACATTGTTCTTGCGGCCCAGGTGTGCAAAGATGATTTAAGAGCTCCACTTCTGAGTTGGATGGAGAACATTTTTGGCATATATGGAAGCTGTGGCCATTCTCCAGAACATTTTATTGGCCAAAACCCGATGGGATGTATGACAAGTATAATAGATCTTCATTGCCTGTGCCATTGCCAAGACAATAATCAAGAATCAAGGCTTATACACCTCTTCCTACCCACGAGAAGCCTTGAGTCATCTCTGATGGATTGCGTACAACCTTCCATCCACCAAGCAAAGAACGTGATTTTGCATTGTGGTCATTGGTCGGTTTTCGAAGATGGCCTTCCTCGGCCTGTGAGAAGAACATCACAGCGACATATGCTTTAAGCTCTGTTTGAATGGGTGTGGGTCCATTTGGGATACCACAGAACATCATCTTAGAGCCGGGGACCAGCGGGTTCCTGTACATTTTGGTGAGTCTACGGTCCTTTGATGGACCACCAAGCTCATGAATCCAACCACCCCAAACAAATGACCAAATGGGAATTAGATCTGAAATCAGGTAATTTGTGCACATCCACGCACATAGCACACCCAACTCTAAGAATCTACATACATGGGATGAGAGTCTCCTATGTTCAACACAGTTACAACCAGGCTCTCATAGCTCCGCAGACCATAGCCCATTTTGGTGGAATTTGGGTTTACAACCCTTGGGTCCCATTGATGATGTTGCACTACCTCTGCAATGACACATACAAAATATTCCCATGTTCAATTTGAGGAATGACAAAGCCACCAGTTCATTGAGTGGATTCAACATTTATATGAGTCCATGAGATTTCTTAGAAAGCCAATGCTAAGTACAAACAACCCAATGATCAACATCGAGTGTCGCACAATTTTCAGGTGGAAGACAAGGTGGATTTACACATTTCGCGAGAAGGAGTGTCTTACGGTCATCCTTGAAATATCTACCCCACTTCACCATGGGCCTTACACCATCACCAAGGGCATGGGTGACAATGCTTTGATATCAAACCTCCACCCTTCCTTGGCCTAAGCCCAATGTTCAATGTGGACCTCCTTGACCATATTTTCCACCATTATTGGACACTTCCAAGATCAAAGAACAAATGACACCAACAAACATCAACCACAATTGCATACAACTTGCATCTAGTGATAAGATAGTGGACACACGAGATTAGGGAACTGTGACCAGAGGAATCCAACTGTCCAGGGTTGTCAAGGGTAGGACAGCTCCTCTCCACCAAGGAGAGTGACTCACACAGGGACAAATTCAACAGGGACTTAGATGGAGACTCAATGCAATAGACCATTGCTTCCTAAAGGGGGAGGACTGATCGGTGGATATTGGTGGTACCCACCTATTCCAACTTGATCCTCTTGATAGTTTTTGGTTCAACACAGTTCTTCTTTACTTCTTCATAATTGTGGGGTCTACTCTTCTGGGGATTTTTGAAGCCCCATCTTCTAAAATTGGATATTGGTGGCCTAGCACCTAATCCAACTAGCTTATTTTCATGTGTTCATGTCAGCATCTTGTTGTTGTACTTCTAGAAGACGTTTGGGGCCCCTAAACAATGTTTTTTTTTTGGCTCTCCATAGTCAAGATATAGACAAAGTTAGAGTTTGACAGTCTAATGTGTATTCTCTAAAGACCTTTCCAGCAGGCTATCACACCTAAAATGAAGGTCTTATGCAAAAGTTACAACCCAGGAAGTTGAGGTACCAACTTAACCATAGGGGCCCACATAGCTTTTGGCGTTTCATCTCGGGTTAGGTTTTGATGTCTAGGGTTTTGGCGTTCACGAGTAATATGAAAAGGAGGCCTCTAGAGAGCGCATTGTAATCATTACGGTTAGACGAATCGCAGCCTTGACCACATCTCTTCTTAGAGATAGCTACCACCATTCGAACAAGTGTTTGGGTTATGTAGTTTTACAGTTTCATCCCTATTTAATTTATTTAATAGAAGATATTGTTCGCTGGATATGTGTGTTGTTCTTCATATCTATATGTTTTGTGTATTGAGTCTGTTAATAAGTTCGTTCCGCTCCTAAATCGAATCACATAATTTGATAAGAACCCTTGAAATATTCATTTACAATGCATGTCATGCATTTTATTATGTTTTATAGACAAATTTATGAAAAATTGCACTCATTTTTTAATTAGTGAGTTTTAATCTATCATGTAATACCAATATTGATTGTTTTGTTGATTTTTGTAGAGAAATTCATCAATGGGTCATTCAAACCAACCATCTAAACAAAATATTCCTCAGAAAATAGGTCAACACAGAGGTGAAGAATTATATAATCATCCAACTTTGGAACCACATAAAATTGTCCTTCAATTCATGCTGGTTGGAGGTAAAAGAGTTTCTATTTGTCATGCCCATGGGCAACATTAAGAATTTATATATCATAAATTCATACCGTTGAATGAGACTGTGAGTTTCCCTCAAACATCATAGAATCATGTAGCCACTATTGAAACTCAATGTCTCCCATGTCAACAACATGTGACAAACAACAATGTTGCTCAACAACCTAATCATTATGTATTTGGAACCAATGGAACAAACTCTATTCCATAGAAATATACCTTGATTTTCCCTCAAAGATCAAGCATTGATGATGATAGTCACGATTAAAAATTATTTGTTAACAAAGTATAAGCATGCCTTTTGTTGCATGGTTGTTAACTTTGAACAACCCTAGGCAACCTTGATCCTCAATTATATTTAAATGGAATGGTAATGTACACGTTAAAACTCTATACCACAAGATGAAATCTATTTTGCATACTCAAGCCCCAATTTTTCCTCAAAGATTAGTGATTGATGTTGTTTCTGTTACAAATCATTTTGATCAAAGTATAAATTATGTGTTGCTCAACAACCTAGCCGGCCTTTGGCTCCAATTATTGTTAAAGGGAATGACTATATAGTCCTATGTGTTGCGTAGAAATTAGAACATGCATCTCTTGATAACTTGGATGCAACTAAAAGTCACAAAATAGTTAAAAGAACTACATTTCATGGACAAATGCATAGAAATGCACCCACAAAAAATCAAATTCTACAAATGTAGAAACTTTAGTAGAAATACTTGAAGGGTGTTTAGTAGATCAAAGTACACATGCTATGAGATGGTCACTAGGAAACCATTAGAACATCATAGCGACCCTTGATTATGAATTATAATTAATTTATTAATGTAATCCTAAAAGATCAACTAAACTATATTTATGTCTTAAAATAACATTTCTAATTAGTTATTATTAAATAGTGTTCATGATGGTTAGTGATTGGGATTATTGTAATTAATTAATTAATTAATAAAGTGATAGAGTAATGGTGGATAATATGATATAATATTAAATTGGATTATGTATCCCACAAGGGATAGCGATATTCAGCTGATAGGATAAATGTGAAGGAGGGATAATGGTATTAACGGCGGGGGGGATAAGATGTAATAAAGAAGTTAGGTAGGAGTTAATGTAGGGAAAGTGAAGGAGGGAATAGCGGGGAATGGAGTTGAGAGGGATTCATTCTCTGAGGAGGAAGAGGGATTTTGGGAGAGATAAAGGTATTGGACAAAGGGAGGAATTCTGATTAGGGGGTTCTTTGAGAGTTTTGGAGCTCGGAGACTAGGATATCGTTGATATCCTAGAATGAAAGCCTTGAGTAAATGAGATTAATTAATAAAGTATTAAATTAATGGTGGATAATATGATATAATATTAAATTGGGTTACGTATCCCACAAGGGATAACGTATTCAATACATTAGGATAAGTAATGAAGGAGGGATAAGGGTATTAACGGCGGGGGGATAAGATGTAATAAAGAAGTTAGGTAGGAGTTAATGTAGGGAAGGCGGTGAAGGAGGAATAAGCGGGGGGAATGGAGTTGAGAGGGGATTCATTCTACGAGAGGGGAGAAGGGATTTTGGGAGAGATCTGAGTATTGGACAAAGGGAGGAATTTACAGTGCACCGGGGGGTTGCTGGAGGTTTTGGGCTCGGAGGGCTAGGATATCCGTTGATATCCTAGGGCTAGAAGCTAACTAGTCGGCAGGGAGGTTGGTTTTGGGTGGCGTCCTAAAGAAGCAAGCTACGGATAGCATCAGAGTTAAGGTATTTTAATTCAAATTCATGGATTGTTTACTTAGATTTATTACTCATTGACAAATTTTACTTGCGTAAGTGTTGAGAAAATTTTGAAAATTTTATTTCTTTATAAAGCTTATAGAAATTACTGTACATTGATAGAATTATTAGCTGTTAATTTAAAAATGGTCATTACAATTGGTATCAAAGTACACATGCTATGAGATGGTCACTAGGAAACCATTTAAGAACATCCTTATTGGGTCTTACGAAGCGGTAAGGATACTATAATGTCAAAATACATGAGGGGGAAAAATGTAAGGAAATGGAGAGATGGTTCTTTGAGAAGTCACTTCATTGTGTAATAGGTGATATTATTGGTGGAATTGGGTACTAAATGCATAAAAATCATATTGAAGAGCCTACAATTGAGGATATTATTGAACACCTAGATGGAGTGCTTGATAAAATTCAATCAACTGTTATGCAAGAGGTTTGTAATAATTTTATTCCTAGGAACATGGTGTTGATGCTTGAAATGGAACCTGAGCACAACACTCGATAACACCTTTGTTTAAAGATGCGTTTAAAGCCCCAAACCTGCTAACTATGGTATTCAATTTATTACTTAACAAGTCAGTGGAGTCTTTCCCCTTAAGGGTACTAATCCTCTCATTATATGCGGGTAATTTTTAAAATGTGCCTTATGTTAGTAGTTGGTTTTCTTACATTCTTAACTAAAGTACAAGCCTAGTCCTCATTAGCCATGCAAATTTAATTCCAATGTAGAAAATCATTTGATAATTATGAACATTATATTATCTATTAATTGGTTTAAAAAATAGCTACAAACTTTGCAATATGAGCTAAAGATATTGTTGGAAAATGAAAAAATTAGATTGCAAACATAATGCATAGTAAATACTAAGTGCAGAGGTAAACTTTGAATTAAAATCTAAAATAATTAAAATTGTACAATTGATCATTAACATCAGAAAACTATGAATGAAAGACCTTTCTTTAGACTTATTAAATATAACATGAATATATACAACAATTACATAAATACAATAAGTTAAAAGGTGCTTGCAAGCTAAAACAACAAAAGTTGTGAAGTGAATAAAATACACAGAGATAAATGAGTGTAGGTATGCCCAAGAATGATTTATTCATAAATAAAATTTTCTATACAACTAATAGTAACCCAAACAATCCCAAAAATTGACATGTCTTCCAATAAATAAGATGTTTACGAGACTGTATGTTATTCACACCAACTTAAAGCCAAGTGGGATGAAGCCCTAGATAACGTAGATCCTTAACTAACCCCACACTTAGATTGTCTAAAGGGTATTTGCATTCATGGAAATGTTAGTCATATAGACATTTTTAGATGAATACATTCATGGATCAAATAAATAGAATTTATCTCCAAAGAGAAGCAATGTTGATTTCACCCTAATGCTGGACCTTAGATTGTAGTCAACCTTCCATTGGTAGCACTATTAGGATATTGAAGACTAAGAGAATGAAGTTAAATATGATGCAAGCAACAAGAAAAAGATCTACCTACTCTCTCTTTCTCCTCCCCTTTGAGACAAGTCCTCCTCCTCTTATTTATAGAACGTTGAGTGAGTAGGAGAACAATCACCTCTGCCTCTTGGTTTTCCTCCATAAATTAATTTATGGAGCATTTAATTTTTAAAACCAAAGAGAAAAAAATTCAAATGTCACTTGCTAAAGGAAACTAAACTCCTAGTCTGACTAAGGGTTCAACTCTACTAGTGTGCACTTTCACACAATATATAGTCCTAAAATATTTCATTGTCATCATGAATTATTGGCTCATTATCTTCATTCCGAAAATGAAAACCATAGACAACATATAACTATTTTCATCCATGTTTCAAATAAATAGCAAATAAAATAGACCAAAACCACTAGAGCCAGAGTATACAAGCTATGCAAAATTCATGAGCATATCCATGCATTTTCAAAACAAGCATGTAAAATCTGACATGAGTAGTTGGGCTACATAGGTGCATATGTCATCATATTCAAACATCACAATGAAGGATTGATGGTGAGTCTATTTCTTTACATCCACATCCCACATATCATTCCAATATCATAAGCAATAGGATCATATGTCAAAACATGAAAATTAATCATCAAAAGCATATTGAATTCAACCATGAAATAATCACATATAAAATAAACCATGAACTAGTAAGTTGTAGAATATTTATCATCCTAACTTTAGTGCACACTAGAATGATACCCTATAGTGCCTTGCGGGGAATCTAATATATTGATCTTAACTAGGGTGAAAATAGTGCTTATCAGAGCTCTAGGGGCTATTAAAAATTTGTAGTAGGTTTCTTTGTTACGATACTTTGAAATTGTGTTTATACTGACCATTTTCAAGGTCAACATCTGGCCACTAAACATGCATGTTTCTTCTATCAATGTGTGGAATTTTGAGTATTTGGTTTTGCAGTATACATTTGAGTTGGATTTTGGGTAAATTAGAGTAATAGAGCTTAAGAAAATTCAATGATGATAGTGAGAGAGGTACTAGACTCATACTCATTCCTGAAAAAGGTAGGAAATGAGCAGATCTAAGCTAATGTTCTGCAATGGGAGAAGAAAATGGATTTAAAGAAAGAAGGAATTGGGAACCTAAAGAACATTAGTAAGAACTTAACTTGCAAAGAATAAATATCAAGAACCCCTTAGCTATTATGCCTCTGTTCCATTATGCAAAACTATCATGTCACAAACTAATAATCCATATTAGATATAAACCATATCCCTGTGAAAGTAATTAAAGGAAATGATGTTCAAGGTCTTATTAACTATATCACACACTTCTCGGGAAACTATGCAATGAATGTAGTGCACCTAAAATGACTAAAGAATTTTTTTCTAGAATGTATGCATATTCATAAATAGGGAAACAAATAGCTAAAACACAGTGGAAAAGGAAAAAAATACCCAAGGAAAAGTACCTAAACATAAATGAAAGTGCACTCAAAATGCAGAAAATCCTTGAAGCAAATAAAATACACATAGACAAATGTGTGAAGGTATGCCCAAAATATATTTATTTATAAATTTAGTTTTCTATACAACTAGTAGTAACCCAAATATTCCCAATAATTGGTGGCTTCCAATAAACAAGATTTTTATGAGACCATATGTTGTTCACACCAACTTGAAACTAAGTGAGATGAAGCCCAAGACAATGTAGAGCCTTTACTAACCCCTCACTTAGATTATTTGAAGTGTATCTGCATTCATGGAAATGTTAGTCATATAGACATTTGGAGAGGAATACATTTATGAATCAAATAAATAGAATTCACCTCCAAAGGGAAGCAACTCTGCGTTCACCCTAATGTTGACCCTTAGATTGTATCCTACCTGCCATGACGATTGAGAGAATCAACTTAGATATGATGCAAGTAGTAGAATGAATCTATACCTACTTTCTCCTTCTCCTCTTTCACCTATCAATGAAACATAGTTGATTATAATTATTAAATATAAGCATATATACAACAATTACATAAAGAACAAAAGTTAAAAGGTGTTTGAAAGCTAAAACAAGAAAAGACGTGAATTAAATAAAATACATAGAGATATATGAGTGTAGGTATGCCCAAGAAATATTTTTTCATAGATATAGTTTTCAATACAATCAATAGTAACCCAAGTATTCCCAATAATATTCATGGATTCTAGTAAACAAGATGTTTATGAGACCATATGTCATTCACACCAACTTAAAACTAAGTGAGATGAAGCCCAAGATAACATAGAGCCTTCACTAACCACTCACTTAGATTGTTTGAAGGGTATTTGCATTCATTGAAATGTTAGTATTATAGACATTTGGAGAGGAATACATTCATGAATAAAATAAATAAAATTCACCCCCAAAGGGAAGAAACTCTACTTTCACCCTAATGTTGAACCTTAGATTGTATCCTACCTTCCATTGCTAGCTTTGTCAGGCTATTGAATATTGAGAGAATGAACTTATATATGATGCAAGTAATAGAATAAATATACACCTACTCTCTCTCCTTCTCCTCCCCTTCGAGACAGGTCCTCCTCCTCCTCTTTATATATGGTTGAGTGGGAAGGAGAATAATCAGCTCTGCCTCTTGGTTTTTCTCTAGAAATTAATTTTTGGAGTATTTTTATTAAAACTAGAGTGCAGGAATTTTGAAGGTCACTTGGTCAAGGAAACTAGAATCCTAGGTTGACTAAGGGTTCATCTCCACTAGTGTGCACTTTGACATAGCATATAGTCCTAAAATATTTCAATTTCATCATGAATTATTGATTGATTGTCTTGATTCTAAAAATGTAAACTATAAACAACATTATAATTATTTGCATCCATGTTTCACAGAAATAGTAGATACAATAGATCAATACCACTAGATTTGGAGTATATAGGTCATGTGGAAGTCATGAGCATATCCATACATTTTCAAAACAAGCCTATAAAATTTGACATGAGTAGTCAAGCTACACATGCATATATGCCATCATATTAGTTCTAAACACCACAATGAAGGATTGATGGTGATCTTGTTCTTTACATCGACATCCCACATATCATTCCAATATCATAAGAAATGGGATCATATGTCAAACATGACTATTAGTTATTAGCAACATATTTAATTCAACCATGAAATAATCACATATCATCAACATATCAAACAATTTGTAAGTTGTAGCATATTTATTAGTCTAAATTTAGTGCACACTAGGAGGATACTCCATAGTGCATAATAGGTAATCTAAGCTATTGATAATTAACTAGGGTGAAACTGGTGCTTTTCAGAGCTTGAGGGGTTATTAAAATATTTAGTAGGTTGTGTTGAGGAAAATATATGAATTATCTTATTCAAGAATTTTCGAATCTTGCCTGGCTAAGACAAGATAGTCAGGAATATCACCGTATGTTTTATAGCCTCAAAAAGTATTTCCCAATCCACAAGTATTAATTACAAGGGTTTAGGATGATTTTTTAAATGAAAAGATTGTTGCAAAATATGAAATTTTTATATAATTTTCTGAAAATATACAGATTACAAAAAGTAAATGTGGAAATCAAAAAGAAAAAGTAACCAAGTCACAGATACATGCAAATGAGACATAATAGCAATCTGCTTTACTTCATTCCAAGAAATCAAAAGTATCTTTCTCTTTACAAAATCCCTTTGAGGGCATGGACCAAAGTCTAATTTAGATATTCCCGATGAAAACCATACAAAAGGAATTTGACAAGAAGTAAAAACTGAACTTTATAATCTGGATCAACTTGCCACAGACTGCTGCTTATCAGCTATGAAACTCAATCCACAAATAGACAAGTATACACAGAATATCAAAGATAGATCAACACCTCTGAAACAAACATCTGAATGATATGGTTCAACTTTAAACCTTGCTGTCTACAATAGGACCCTGCTGTCAAAAAGAGAATTAGGCCTTTAATGAACTCAAGAATGAATGAAAAATGAAACTATCTCATGAAAACAAAAGATAAAACCTTAGTCTTGCTTTCTTCTTCTATTCTCCCCTTGTTCTTTCTTCTCATTTGGATTTTATGCATTCCAAATAAGTTAAAGTAGTTCAACTACTTTCTTTAGTTAAGTTAATTAAACTTAACTAATTTTAGATTAGGGGAAGTAATGATAATAATAATAGTTAAGGGTCTTTATTTAATAATAACTAAGTAGGTGGGACCCCTTGTGACTCCCTTCTTTTATTCTTTACAAAAAAAATAAACACAATTAAACAATCATTTAAACACATGCCTCCTTGTAGCTCCCATAAATATTTCCAAAATTTGAATATTAAATATTAGAAATAAGTCAAATCATATCCAAAACATGTAAATAACCACATTATCCCAAAAAAATAGCTTGTTGCCAAAAAATTTCTGTAGACCACTGTCTTCAACAACTCAATCATAAACACATAAATTAAAATCCATGTTTGCCACTTTGAGAGGAAATCCTTCTTCTGTCAATGTTGTCCCCTTTGGAATTCCTAGAATTAGCCTTAGGTTGATTCAAACCTCCTTAATCTCACTAATAACATGGGAGCAATCATCCTTCAGATGCATACGAGAGGACATTGATTTTGATGAGTCATTTGAAGGAGATGAAGGGGAGGCAACAAATTTACCTTTGTTTTGCACATGGGGGACCTTGTTTTAAGCCATTTGATAACATAAGAGGACTGAACATGTGAATGCACAAGGGATATTTTAACATTAGGATTTACAGGTGGAGGGGGAGGAGGCAATGACAAGTTGGGCCAACCACGATGGTGGGAGACTGTCGGATTGAAAATATCCCGCCCCATCATTTTCAGGAACTTCTGGTTGCATGGATACATGAGGAGGCACAGGAATGCCAGGGATATCTTGAGGCTAGAAGGGAGGTCTCTCTGGTCGGGGTTGAACTATCCCTTGCCCAAACCAATTAAAGAACCCAGCTTGAAACAACTGGTTCAACTCTTGGGGGTCAACATAAAAATGAATTGAGAATCTAGGCCTTCTAGGTCCTCTGTTCCAATTACCTCTTCCTCTATTGTTTCTGCCATGAATACCTCTGTTGAAGAAACTCATCCTGTATGTAACAATTCATTAGCAACTAACCCTTAACAGACCATACATGACATCCTGTTTATATGAAACAAAGTTTGGCTCAGAAATTGACATAAGCCCATGCAATTCAATCCTTAATAAATTATTTAATAATTGCCAAGTGAGCAGGGGGTGAAATAGGGTTCATGGGACATCTGGAGGGATTGTAATGAGTGAAAAAGTGGTAGCATGACAGGGGATAGAAACAAGATCACTGCTCAACAATTCATTAAATAATTAAATTGTGCAATCAAATACCAAAAATGTCAGCTGCCACCTATTTTTGTGTCATATCTTTTGCCACTCCCATACATAGTTTTAAATTTATTTTATAGAACAAGATGTGTAAAAATGAAATTGGGATAGTGAGGGGGTATAATGAGAGAAAAAGTGATAGTATGAGAGGGAATAATACATATACTGTTCATAAAAATTAAATCAAACAACAACCGCAACTCTATTCAGACCCACAATCCAATAAGCATCCACTTTAAAACCAAAATAATTTAACTATCCCTTAATTGCAGACATAATGCTTGCTGACTTCAAATAAAAGACAATTCATACACCCAGAATGCTTCAATTATAACAACGTTCACATCTATACAATATATATGCAACATCATAATAACATCATTGACAATTTCACAATAACATTATAACCACTCGAGCCACAATATTTCACGTTCCAATGCTAACCCTTTTCCTTTTAAAACAAAATAGAATATGCACAACGATTCTGGCCATCCAATTATTTATTTCTTAAACTCGAATAAGAACATGCCAGTATTAGCCTCCAACTGTCGTCTTTCCAACACCATTTTCCATAATATATTTACATTAAAACTTATAATCGGGGTCTGATTCAATAACAAATAGGTGTTCATCCATATAATCAACACAAGTCTTGATTTGAAAATAACGTTTAACCAATAGCATGCAACTCTCAGCCTGCGATTCTTGAAACTTGAACATGCACAAAATCCCTTTAAAAGAAATGCCCAACAAAAGGCAGAGTCATATAGTGCCCGAGGAGAAATAGAACCACAACATGCTCAAATGGACCAATCACACACATGTGTCCTTTAAACCTTGATGGGAATATGATCGTGTTTAGGGTTTAACACAAAAATGGAGGAAAGAACAAATAAATCGACCAAATGGAAAGTCCTCAAGGATGAAGATAACCCGTGGCCCCCTTTTTTTCAAAACAAATTTATCACAGAGAGTTAACAATAAATGGCTCGATCAAGAGATGATCTTCGAAGCCAGAGATAACTCGTGCTCCTTCTAAAACCACCACAGATGAATAACCTTTAACCCAAAAACTTGACAGTGAGGGTTAACAAATCATAACGGTCAGCCACCCCAACAGAGACGAGAAGAAGCAAATACTCAAAATACTATGAAGAGAATGCGTGAACACAACCCATGACCAACCCAATCATAAACAAAATTCCATTTAAAACTCTGGGTGAGGCCCAAGACCCGACTATGCAACGCTTTCAACAACAATGATAGTGAAGGAAATGCCATGACAAACGATAGCTCGAGGTTCGGCCAGAATGAAGCAAGAACACTCCAACCGTTAACGGATTGAATTGAAACTGAAACATACCAACCACCAAGAGGAAAAGGAGTGACAAGAATTCAACACCAAGACTAGTTGTAAAACCCACGCACCAAAACTCAGAGCTTGTTACACCATTATCATAATTTTTCATAGAGAACCAGAGTAAAACCCCAAGCTGACCGACATGCTTTAAACCAATAAACTAATGCACAGGCTACACACATCAATAAAATCCATTCCTTTTCTTTAAAATGCCAACAGTCCAGAGTATTCACAGAAGAAACCATATGCACAACACTGATACACAATCAAAACTTAATAAAAACACATACCTCATGCAATTCTGAACCAAAAATTTGATTCATAACATAGAGGGACCATCATGGATGGAAAATAAAGGAACCATACTTGGAAAGCCTGCTTGAGGGAAGAGTTGGACTATATTTTCCTTTCACAAACAGAAATCGCGGAGCATCCACAACCACCAGATCCGAAAAACCAAATGCAACTATGACTAGGGTGACGAGCTCGAGGGTTGTTTGAGTGACGTGCAATAAATTCACGTCACTTCCTTCCCCAACCCTATTCAATTTAAAAGTACAAGCCAACCCATACACCATAACATCAACCATTAATTCAAACAAATATCTATTGCTATATCCATTGTATAGTGCACCACCCCAAATCATATCAAAACTTTAACAACAACCATATGCTATAACATTACCATATATGCCTCACACATAATCCTTTAATCAAAGTGCATAACTATAGTAGTAAGGTTTACACACCTTCTTTTGTCACCACATATAACCTTAGGGCTTGTTTATAGTTTTTTCCTTTTTGTTTAAGCTCCCATATCATCCTTTAGCATAAAATCATATAAAAAATAATCAATCAATGTTTAATGCATAAACATAACACCTGTAAAAAATAATCCTTTTATCCATAATACTATGATAAGTTTCAAGTGACCATCAAAACCATTTAGCAATGACACATTCCACCGACCATCTTATTTCTCCACAACGAATAAAACCATGACTTGCATCATCAATAGTAGAAGACCGTGTTGGCATCATTATAACAACAAACACAATATAAGCATAACACATCCATCATAGTGCCACTAGTCTACAAGGGGGTCCCACCTACTAGTTTATTATTATTATTATAAATAAATAATAGAGCTTATCAATCATTTGCGAACAATATTCATCGTTGTGATTTTAAGCATCAACACATTGCTTGATTGCGACACTTCAAAATCATGCTTATGTTGATGATTTTCAAGCTCAACACATGGCATTAGTATTTATTGAATCTAGCATGAGTCATAAGGTTTTGCTATGTCTAAAGTGGATTGAATCTCATGGTGTATTCAAGAATGTTAATCTAACATTGGTTTCTAAGGAAATGAAAGTGTGGAGAAAAGAAGCCGAGAATATTGATATGGGTTGGGAGAGAACTTATGGTTTCACATATGGAGTTAGAGTGAAGTAGGTAAAGTCCTATGCTTGCTTTATGGTTAAATCATATGAAAAGAGGTCTAAAATAAGAGTTCATGAAGTTTCTTTCAAATTTGTTATTGATTCTTGTGTACATTATGATCGAGGTGCGAAGTTATGTGAGATATTATTTGAGTTATTATAAGACAATGACTCGATGTCTTGTGTAATCCTTGGAAAATGGGATGGAAATGATGAATATTAACAAGTTTAACATAGGCTACTAATATTGAAAATCAGGAAAACTTATTGAAATAGTTAAACAATATTTCATGATATGGGATCTTGATGGTAGATGGCGGGGTAGTGAAAATGAATTTGTTCGAGTGTCGTGATCTAGTGGCCATATGCAATAATACTACTTCTTCAATGGAAAATATATTTTTATCATTGGTGCACATGCCATTAAAAAGATATACACATGGTTATAGATAAAATTTAAATATGAGAAGGGGATACGATTTTTTATGTTTTTGAGTTGTATGTAGCATCACCAAAGATGATATTAGTAAGCTATATTAATTACAAGTTTAAATTTATGTTTCTATCTTGTCATTAATTTCTTAATATTAATTTATTTTAAAACATTAAGAGTTGAATCTTGCTTTGGATTCAAGCAAAGGATGGGGAGAAAATTTGGACGAGCATATTATAGA
>SNQJ01S0168023.1:0-20825 GCA_010110895.2 Picea sitchensis
CCAAGCATAAACCACATGAAAACAATGTAACGTCTAGTAAAACAGAGTTCAGTAGTGTTTCAGCAAAGCAGAGTTCATTAAAGCAGTGTTTCAGCAAAACAAAAATTAATCAAGGCATAAACATAAATCTTACTAACACACTATAAAACTAACGGGTGAATCTTGTGAAGAAGGTGGGCCCTCCCTTCTCACAAGATTCCACTGAGACGAAGTAGAGAAAGATGCTCAAAACAATATTTTATTCATCTATCAATGTATCATATTACAATATGAAAATGAAGTACGTCCTTCTCTGTGAAACTTTCTGGTCTAAAAAAACTTGCCCCCTTCGAATGATGATTTCCTCTTATAAAAGAGGGAATCCCTCCGATACAATTGATCAAAAATTACATATGTATATCTGAGTCCTATTCTTAGTCAGATCGACTTTCTAAACCAGAATAGGATGTCCTAGTCTCACACAACAGAATGTTATTACAAGTGCTGAATGAGGTGTTTTTGTTACGGCTGGAGTAACAGTTCTTCCTTGTTGCTGTTGTTGCTCGTTGTTTCGACATCGCAAATCGCGGGCTGTTTCAGCCACGGGATTTGCACTCTGACTGTTTCAGCACTTCTCAGGTAGCAGCGATGGTTGATGCTTGGCTCACAGTGTGGCTGTTGTAGTCAATCTGTGTGAGTTGTTATTGACCATGTACTGTGTAAGGGATTCCTTGTGTTTCATCATCGTTGACCATAGACTGTGTAACAACATCCTCTGTGTTTCAGCATCGTCAACCATGGACTGTGTTGCAGCTTCTATGTTTCAGCATTGTCGACCATGGACTGTGTAACAGCTTCCGTGTTTCAGCATCGTCGACCATGGACTGTGTAACAGCTTCTGTGAATTGTTGTTTCAGCAACAGGCCTCAAATACTAATCTGCAGTTTGAACTGTTTCAGCACTTATACATTTCTAATCAATGGTTAAGTACGAGAGTAATGTGAAATTATATGCAAAACAGATTAAACGTATAGTAAAGAGAAGAGACGTTATATACCTTTTGAAAGATAGGATAAAGTGATAAGATGAGTTTAAATGTGAGTGATCAAGAGTGTAATAGTGGAAAAAAGTATGGGCAAAAAGGTACATTGTGTGGTCCTAACAATACCCTGATATTTTTTATCCTAATGTTGTTCAATTGCATGTTCCATATTACCTTGGAGAGAATTCAACATTATATAATCAGGTACAAAGAGATTACCGAATAGAAGATAAAGAGGGAAATAATTTTTCCCATGAACACATTAATTTTATTCTCATCAATTATCTGTGGGTAAATCAAGAAATGATTTGAAAGAGTCCCAAATTGCATCCTCCATTGATTCATCTCAATTTTTGTTTCGAGAAGGATCTAAATTTTTCCATGATCAATTATTTGAGGTTGAAAAGTATAATCGGCCAAATATTACTACCAATGATGATTATTCAAAAATGTTGGTCGTTTCATCTAGTTCACCTCAAATAGTTAACCTTGAAATATCTAAGCTCAATGGAAAGTTTCAAGAGAATGAAACACTTATTTTTCGATCGATAATCATGATAAGTTCTCTCCATCTTGATCCAACCTTTTTACAAGATTCTTTCCTTGATAGTCTAATACTTTATTCTCATCAGGAATATTTGTCACATGTGAATTCTTTCAAACAATCCCATGTCAGTAATTGCATGTATTATGATAGGATTGCAGATTGGTTGGAGTATTCATATCTCGAAAATTTTCCAGGGAATGGTAATATTATCTTCACTTTATTTAGAGATCAAGGAGGTAACTTTAACATACTAATTTTCTATCCTTCAGATGGATAAAATATGGAAAGAAAGGAAATTTGTCAGGAGGATGGGGCACTTCAGTCTAGGCCGAGGGTTATGTCAGGTCCCCATAACTCTCACAAACTTCAAAATCTCACTTTTTCATATTTTTGTAACCCATATAATGACAAACTTGGAGAATGGCTGGAGGATTCATACAAAAAGAATGTTCAAGGGAATGGTAAGATCATGCTTTCCTTTTTTTTAAATAATGATGATAAAGGTAAGTATGATATACTTTTGTCATTTTTTTTATATACTACCATTCTTGCTAGTAATTTTTTATTTTGTTTCCATTGCAGGATTGGAGTTACTCTGATGGCTACATTGGAAGCATGACTTTACGTAGTATTTTGATTTGTTTAGTAGTTAGAGTAGGTTTAGGAGTAGGTTTTATTTTAGCTTTATTTCTCATTGTTTCTCTTTGTAATAATGCAGTCATGAACACAAGTGGGCTCACTAAGAGAACCACAATATGACTGTTGTCATGGAATTCCACTTTGACCCTTTCTCTTAGCTTTTCAAAAATGCAGTATCATCATGAATTTTTTTAAATGAAAAGTAAAGAGATAAGTAAATTTGAACTGTAAATTCAACTCTGACCCAAGGTGCCACGAGTAGGACTGCATTCATATTAATGAAGAAATTTCTATTTTATTTTAGTCTCTCAAGAGATATTTTGCGTGATGATTTCAGATCCACCCTCTTGTAAATATTTTTTATTTTCGTTTTTGTTTTTCATTTTGGTTCTTTTCATTTTGCTTGTAAATATTTTTATTTTCGCTTTTGTTCTTTTCATTTTGGTTCTTTCATTTGATTTTTTCTCGACGGAGCCAATAAATTTATGTCTATGTCACCATTTAGTTCATGAAAGGAACTAAAATGCCTCATCATAACGCTAAATAACCGGGGCTGGCTTCAAAGTATCAATGTTGTAAATGGATGAAACTCATACTAGCAAAAGAAACTTCATGTTCAGAATAATCTTCCCTCGTTTCTCTTTATAATCATGAGAAGATACGATCATGATTAAAGCTCTTTATGTTGTCCCTCGCTTTTAAAGAAAATAACTCAAGTATGACTTCCTGTCCTTGAAAAATTATTCTTATCAGAAAACCAATTTCAGATCATGATGAAGGTCAGCCAAGGAAAATTGTTGGAAAATATCATGTTTCAGACCAAATTTTCAGTATCAACCTCTCTCCTCAAGATCAAATTTATGTCAAATTGTAAATAACTCTAGAGAGTTGTGGAAGTGTCTGTAAACCCGTCGATATGTTGAATAGGTCTGCAGGAAGTGGGTAAATTCATGAATGATTCCAATAAAACCGTTTGCATCAACAGTTCTACTGGCAACAAGCAATGTCGGGTTCAATAAAATTATCATGTATAAATTTTGATGTTAATCGTAAAATGTCCCTTCATCTTGAATTGATAATTTTTGGACAGTAGAGATTTCGAGTATTTCAATTGACATCCCTTCCGAGAAGAGTGGACACCGGCCGACGCTAGCCGCCCCGTCAACAAAAGACGATTCATCATTTAAATATCGCCTCCTCATAATTAAAACTTGTCACCGTATTTCATTTGAACAAAAAGACATCCCACACTAGAATGTGTGATGTTTTTGACTTTGATTGGGATGTTGGAATTACTATCGACTGTTCTTTAAATTTTAAACCATTCTGATCTGTCCTAACATAAATTCTTCGGCAGGATACGTATATCGTCTCCTTTGCCTAGTAAGTTGCCACCAAGAATCCCTACATGATTTCTCTATTTGAACGACAAACAACACTTTTTGTAGATGACTTCACCTCATCTTATAAATATTATAATTTGATATGATTACTAGGATTATAAATGAGATGTTCATTAATTCTTTGTAAATTTTATAGTTGTTTAGGCCATACTATTCATGACTAAAATCATGAATCAAACATGAAACTTGGGCTTTGTTTTATATTCCCTATTCAAAGTATCTTTCAAAAGCAACCATTGTGTTTGTATCCATTATATATCTAACACTTGAATGACTTACATTTTGAATGTTTTGAATGTTGATATGATTTCTATATACTTAGTTGGTTCACATTTGAATCATGAACATTTTTGTATATTTAAACCCTTTGCAAACCAACTATAGTCATGCTAGTCATGATAATTAATGCACAAGTATCGTACCATGTACTTAATCATTTTGCTGACAGAGTAAATTAAAAATATTTTCATTACGGGTTGAAGATTTTTCATGCTCAGATGAGGGTTTCATTAATGTATGATCAAGCATCAGCGACCAAACCCTGGGTGTTTACCATGGATTCGTACCAAAGATTTCTTTTGTTTCTTTGGTTTTGTTTCATTTTATCCGCTTCTGATTTGTTTCTTTTACTCCTACCATCCAAACCCAAAACTATTTCGAGTCGCCCTTGTCACAGACCAGTCATATTTGTAATGGCCCATTGTTATCCACAATTTTGGTCATCGTGGATGATGTTATGATAATGGAAAATCAAGCTCTTCATTAAGAACCCTTTCCTGAGAAAACTTACATTTGTCTGCTTCCATAAATCATGCTTTTAAGGGATGTTCATAGGTTAATTAAGAGATTGCCCTCGCTAGAATGCCCGATTCTCGCAGTCGCATTGCTTGGTAGCGTAAGGGTTCGTGACTGTAATCTAAACAAATGTCGGTGCTTTTAAATAGTTGTTCCAAAGGGTAAAAATATAAGAATCTCGAACCTCTAGAAGGGAAATCTTCTAGAAACATGAGTTGGCTTCAAATGTTTGTTCAGGTGCTGGCATTACAGATATCTTGGGATCATTTCCTATATAAGTAACTAATCTATCTCTTCCCATATATTGAGGAGATTGCCCATGGAAAAGGTTAAGAAGTGATAAGCTAAAAGAATAAGCAAGAGATCGATTGGAGAATTATTGAAAGCTTGTATGAAGGACTGGTGCTACAGCAGCAAGAGACAACAACAAAGTAAGGTCATAAAAAAATGCTGATTTTTCTTCATGCATGAGCAAGTGTATGTGTCGAAAGCTAGGAGCCACCTAAAAGGAGAATCGCATTATCAAGGTCAAGTTTCCACTTTCACTAATTAATATAATATGTCCCTTTCCCATAAAGATGATGTCACTTTATTACATAACTCATCATATTTATAGACTAGCTATTGAATATATTAATCGGCCTTTACTTCGATTGGTTAGTACTGTTGCAATCTGAACGACACAAGAGCTAATTGAAGCTTAAGCTTGAACAACAGACCCAAGGAAAGAGTCTTATGGGCAGGTCCATGATCCCCGCCCTTAGTTCATTCAATAGGCTAGATCTAGGAAAGGTGTATTATTCTGTCTGCTTTGTTCTAGATCCGTGGATCTAGAGATCGGTTTAGGTCCGTGACTTTACTTGGGATTAACTCCGAAACAAAAATTACGACTCCACTAGGGAATCCATATTCCTTTTTATGGTTTGAGTTTTCCTCGTGGCCATTTGTCTAGCTTTAATTATTTTCCCCGTTTAGTCGGCCTGGTCCTCGTGATATCCCGAGACCTCTGGTCTATGTCAGCCTTAATTTTTTGTTTTAAATTTTTTTATTATTCAGACTTCAGATCAGGTTCATTGACGTACCTACGAACCACCAAGTTCGGTGACCGGTGATATAGGGTCTAGTAAAACACCTCAGACTCCTGTTTCAAGGTGGCTCATGAATCCCATCTCTCTCACACTCCAGGTAAATCGGCCATCAGCGAAAGCAAGATTTTTTTGCAAATTTTGAAATTGAGTTTTTTATCTTTTTGATTGCTTAGAATAGTTGAATTGTGTCTATTTGGCTTATTGATCATTGACTTATACATCTCTTACTGTAGTTTGCTTGCTTGAACAAATTTAGGGTTTCCAAGGTTTTTCTTGCCCTTGGTAGCTTGACTCTCATTTCTTTGGCTCAACTGCATTTTCATTCTCCTCTCTCTGACTGGAGTTGAGTGTGCTCCATCATCGAACCAAGATTGGTAGCGATTCAAGTGTTTTGTGTTTCTCACCTGCTTGGTGGTTCGAAAGAACATTTTCGTTCGCATTGAGAAGACTCATTGGTTTCTTTGTTTCTTAATTTCGAAAGAGTTGATTGGGTTGTTCACTTGAGTCTCTTTATAATTTGTTTTCTTTTCTCTAATTAGAGTTCTTCTTGGAAAGTGAACAACAAGTTTCTTTCAAGATTTTGTTTTTGTCATTTTGGAAAAAACATTGGAAAATCAAATTCTCTGAGTTTACTGGAAGTATTTTAAGACATGATTGAAATTTCTCATTGATAAATGATTGTTTGTATTGGCATCCAAAAAGAAATTGAGCATCGTACTCTTGTATTGTAGTATTGAGTTTGATTCGTAAAATTTTCTCTCTCTCCCATAACTAGGGATTCATGGAATGAAAATAATCATATTTCATTATCATCCTACATTATTTGGGTCGAGTCATACATCATGAGTTTCACTTCCTCTACCTTTGAGTAATTCAATATTCTTAAAAACATTGCGTCATCTTAAAATTGATCTAGTAACTCTTTCTAGGGCTCTTTAACACCAACATATTAGTTAGGCTAGTGCTCTTTGAAGTAGGAAGAGAGATACACTCCAAAAGCCTCAAACAAATAATAGCATCTTGAGTTAGGGAGTGTTAAATTCCATTGGCAAAATATATCGCCCGACTTTCCAACACAAGGGTTGGAACTAGGTCGCATTGGTGTTGGCAGAGTTACTTACCCTTCTTCTTTATGGATTACTTCTGTAGAGATTGCACGTATTAATGAATCACTCAGGTACACCGACAATTATGAGTGGAAGCCTTGAGTTGGTTTCAGCCTTGATACCCTGCCTTGTGTGTGTGGATCTGACCACAACTATCCCCCTAGGTTGTACTATTGTTTTTGGTGACCTTAGTGTCCTATCTCTCTAGGTTCTACCCAAGGTGACCGTGGAGGGGAAAGCCTTCACGGCACCTGGAATCGACGCTGATGAAACTCACTCGGGTTCTTTGGAGGGTATACCCACGACATGTGTGGAGCTTGCACCGTGCATGTAAGTCTCCAAGCAAGTCAGTCAACGAATCCTTTCCACCTTAGCCCTCACTTTCTCGCCCTCAAGGTTCACGATGTTGATTTACCACCAACTAGTGGCTCTGCAAATTAGAAGGTATTGTTTGCTTGGTGATTTCTCTAGATTTTGTTTGCTAGTGAGTGTTGTTTATTTCCCAAAGTTGACCCTAGGAATTTTCTCAAGGAACTTGTCAAATTTGTTTACAATTTCTCCCCCATGGAATTCTTGTAGAATGCAAGGATTATCTCCTGAACATCTGGATGATCCTCAACTCCATCGGGTACACTTGAGGGTTCACCCCATCAAACTGAAGTCCCCGTGGTTACTTCACCACAAGGGGAAACCAACGACGCTCCCAGTTGTCACTACACCACTTCCACAAGTCGAACGAATTGACTCTCTAGACGATTTTAGAATTACCAATACTATAGAGGGACCCCATTCGCTTCATCTTGGTGAACGACCTGTTGGATGAGTAAATCTTTCTGAAGAAACCGCTGTTACATATTCTGAATCAACTCTGGCCTTCTCCAAGTGTAGTAGGCCAAGATCCTTTTTGGTCCCTGTAATTCTCGACGTACTTCTTTCTTTACAAAATCACCCCTCGCTTACTTAAATCAACCCTTTGTGTCTCCCCAGATAGAGACTACACTAGACTCGGGCCACTTATCATTTTCATTCTTCCTCCCCGAGATGGCTCCATCTCGCGAATACTACGAGTGTCCAAACCTACTCATCGCAACTACTCTTCCTCCTATCAACAATTCACACTCGATATCATCTCACATTACCCGATACCATGCTGGAATGCTCAGTTGAATCCTCCTAATCCAACACCTCCAAAAACCCCAACCGGTTCTCTGTGTGGTCTCCTGCCTGGTATGAGGTTCCTCGCTTTATTCCTCGGCTAATTCCCACCAAGCTTCTTCTGTAATCCTAACTTAGTGGCACTATTCCGAATTGCACCCAACATGCGTATCTCGCTGGTATCGTGGGTGGTACGCTTCCTTTTCCTTTTCCGGGATATAATACAGTTACTACACAACCCACGGCTGGTACACAACTTCCGGGTGGAAATATACCTACGTGAGGGACCAACCTCGCCTCTTGGACAAAATATACCTCCTCGAATTGGGTCAATATTGGAATCAACTTCTATAAAACTTTCCTCAACATCAAGTAAATAACTTGTCCCTAACGTTGGCCAACCTTATCCCAGGATAACCAATCCTATTTGGGGTCTCGGGATACTCACTCAATCCTGTGTCCCTACTGTCTCATAAGGTCACAATCCTTAAGCCATCCCATCCACCACCACCAAATCAACTAGGGCCTTCCCTCTATGGACACCTTCATTTGCCCCACTGGTTCCGGGCCGGTTGTGGTTTCCACCCCAAAGCGACCAGATCCACAAGTAAACCCTCCTTTCTACCTTGGATTTTCCGATTTTTAGGGATTCTAAATGATCCGTATTCATCACTTCCCAATGGCCTACTATTCCAAATGGCATTCCATCTGCACCCTCGGGGCCCATGGCATGAGAGGACTCAAATAATCATGTCATGATTATTTATTTGTGGTGTTCATCCACTTCACGATGAACTTAATTCCATCTGGCTCATCAGCTTTTCAATGAACCCTCAATGGCTCAAATGTAAGTGGTATATTGAATTTCCACGTAGGTTTCTTTTTCCATTTCAACACCCTAGATACATTTTCACACACAATAGCCAACGATCCGCTACTTATACCGAACCAAGATTTTGAATTCTTTTAAAAAACTAAAGGTACTCACATATCAAATCATATACATGAGTGGAGACAAACATGATGCCCCATTAAACTTCTGAACTCCCCCGACCGTACATCGTCGAATATTCACAATATTTCGTGGAACGAAATTGGTAAATACATTGCTATGGGCTGTGTTGTCACAGAAGAGCAGGCTGTTAGTCGTGCTCAGTATCTTGATTTCGTTTATTCGTAAATGGGAACAATTTATGATTTGCTACCTGAATTACCTAGTCCTGCTACTTCCAACACTTCAACTACTCCAAATTGGCTCATGATGTCGCCTGATGTTGTGATTGGTACTACTCATACCTTAATCACATTCTGTTTCAACTACAAACTCTAAATCCAATTCTTCTAATGTTCAATACTGGCTCTCGCCTCCCACGTAGAAATCCCTTCAAGTGAACGTTGTTCAATTCCACGACCGCAAAATAAATTCAAAGGGAGAGGCAGGAGTAAGGAGAGTAAAAATAATAACTTTTAAATGAACAAACCAAAACCTCCCATCAAGGACGGTGATGTTTTAAGCCATGATATCCTTGCCTTATCTGTAGTGACGATCACTACATGAAAGATTATCCAAGACGAGCTGAAGTTACTAAGTTCCTTCCTAAGGGACGCCTAAACCATCTAAGTGCCGCATAGTCTTGTCCCAACCTCTTCCTGCCTCAAGAATATGCCTCTTTGGTCATTCATTACCAACCATCTACTTCTATGACATCATATGTTTTGATGTGCACTAGTGATTCTAAGAATAATGATGTTGCCATCGCAACTAGAGCCAGAGACTATTCTCCATCCAAGGAGAAGGCACTACTTACCTCCATTTGGTGTACAACTCCTTCCATTAATCCACCTACTTAACGATCCTTCTATCTCGAATCTAATCGAGTCTTGTTACAAATTCCAATGCACTGAAGAAGTCGGCAGAAGTCGCAAGATTCAACTCATGCCTGTAGCGCCCAAAACTATAGTGCATTGTCAAGATTCAGCCCAAGTTTCTTCACATGTTCCGCCTCTTGAAGTCCTTTCACATCCCGCGACAACGTAGGGCTTTGTTGAAAGCTATAGGTGGAATTGATCCCATGGATACGTATCTGATAGTCTTTGACTTGGACGACTATGTTCCATGTTACTCCCTCAACTTGCATTTCAAATACAAGTTATTGTTTCGACATAAAGAACATCCTGTCGACCTGTTGTTGACGAGGGTGCCTCACGGTGTAATGTCTTTACTTGTTGGAAAGCTTTACTATTCTCTCCAATCACAAAATAATTTGAAAGCCTCAATGGCTTGGGTTTTAAGTCTTACTATGTTCTTCCATCACAAGCCGGGCCACTCTCGAAGGTAAGACAGTCTATGTTGAAGTGGAAGTTTTCGATGTTCCTTTAGATTATAATCTTCTTCTTGGTCGAAGCTGGGTAGATTCTGCATGCGTTGTTGTGTCAACATTGTTCCGTAGTCCATTTTCCCCAATAAGGAAAGTGACTCACAGGAGCATCTAACTTGCCTTCTTTAATTCTCGGAGCATCAGACCTAAAATGTACTGCTTATAGCTAAAACCCACCTAAGTTACTTAGAATGTTGATGGTCTCAGTGACTCTTCAAGTAATGTACTTCCTCCCATACCACCACCACCATATTCACTACGGGCTTTGATTAATATGATCTCCACCGTCTCTCATGAGCTTTCAGTGTCTTAACTGATGTCTCCTCGCCTGTGAGATCATCCCCGCTTCTAAGAATATCATTATGTCGCTGGAGTCCGATTGAGTCTCCTTATCACGCGATTCAATCAGCAACACCTCTACACCTCCTGAGGAGTTGTCTCCTCATCCTTTTCATGTTATCTTCCCACTCCATTTAGATAATCATGTCCGCTATGACCGATACACTGCGGGGATCGATGGGCATCATTGTTCCATAATCTTTCCCTCGAACAACACACTCAAGAATTATCAACTGATTTCGACTACGAATCGTTACACACACATAACAACCGTTCCCCGATCTACACGTGATGTGTTTGCGGAAGTGAACCTCAGCAATATTTATCCCACTATACCCATTGATATTTCGCTTAGACCTCGATAGTTGAAAATGTTCATATTGAAGCTTCGTGTTCTCCGGAGGAAATTGCCCTACTTATACTGCCTTGTTCAAGGAATTTTGTGATATCTTTGCCTACAGTTACGAAGAGATGTCATTATCGACCCGTCTATCGTTGGGCATGAGATAAAAACATACCCTAGAGCTAAACCAATATGGCAGCACCTCCGTCCTGTACATCCACGTAAAGCAACATCCATTAAACTCGAAGTTGAAAACTTCTCAAAGCCGGTTTTACTTATCCCATGGCTTTGGATGTAATGGGTTTCAACCTATAACCATTGATACAGCAGGTAGTATACGTTTGTGTTGATTAATATCTGGATATTAATAAACTCCGCCCCAAAGACAACTTTCCAACCCTCTTCACGGGATTAGGATTGTCGATGACCGTGTCATTAAATGAAATTTTTTCTCTCTCATGGATGGATTCTCCACTATAATCAAATTAACATCGGCCCGAGGACCAACATAAAACTTCCTCGGTCTTAAGAACGCAGGTGCAACATTTCAACGTATATGTTCTTATGCTTCAATTTCATGATATAAAGCATATCGCTCAACCTTATTTGGATGATTTGTCTGCTCATTCTTTACATCGAAGTCGACACTTAATCATCTCCGGCAATTTTCATCCGTTGTTTCCGCTCTATTCGTAGATTCTCTAAACCTCATAAGTAAGGCTTTATGAGTCCGCCCATCTTCGTTCATTGCTTTCAATACCGCCGGGATCCGGGTAGATCCCATTAAGGTTGAGGCGACTTCAGTCTCCTCCTTCTTCACATTTTACGCCGCCATAAAGTTTTGTGCAACTTTCTTCGGGTCAAGTCATCCCTAATTACACCGGTATTACTCGTGGTTTCACATGTCTTTAAAGAAAGGTTCGAGTTTGTTTGGGATAAAACTGCCAAATAACGCCAAGCTTTAATGTTGTCCCTCACAAAAGCTCCCTTCTTTTCCCTCCGGATTATAATAGAGATTACTTTATTTATCCGGTCATCAAGTATGCCTACTCTGCATGGTCCTCGGGTTTCAAGAAGATGATAAATCATGATGAACATTTTATTTATTACTTGAGTAGAAGCCTATCATCAACGAAAATCAAGTACCAACATGTTGAGAATTGGTCATCGCCGCTCAAGCAAATAACCGCTGGCCATTATATTCTCTCCAGAAAAACTACAGTGTTTTCACATTGTAACCCCATGCAATATATCTTGACACGTCAATTACCGGGGAAACAATCGCGGGATTTCGTCATTCTCCCAAGAGTCTCGAATTTGAATTCGGGACACGCCTAACACAAAGAAACCTTAGTTTTCACGAGTTAATTTGGTGATTTTCCCCACCTCGCCACGAAAAATGTAGCAAAGTGGGATCTGGCATTCGACGTAATAACTTTTCCTTATCGTAAGATCGGGACGATATTTGGTACGAATATATCATTATATATCTCCAAACTCAAACTTCTTCCTACCAAGCTTTGTCTAGTGTCGAATCTACATCGTCCGCTATCAAGCACATCATTATGGCTATCTCTGAGATACTTTCTTTACCATCGAGGGTATTGACTCTTTCGACGTTGTTTGACTTTTTGACAAAGTTGAGGAAAGCTTTTGAATGACTGCCATTCAGAGCATGTGGTGGTCATATGTCCGGTACACGCCTGTAAGATTCACGGGATAATTTTTGGTCTTCTTTGTTCAACAATGACCTGTGATCACTATTGTTCGGCGTCATGCCCGCGACCTATAATCAAGATTCGGGCCGTGATCCCCGCTTCCCCTTCATCCCTCAGAAGGTCTAAGCTCATTCCTTTTCTAAATGGGTATTGATTTCATGATTACGTCACCCTCACCTTCTATTTGTGGGTACATATATTATTGTAGTCATGGATTACTTCACTATACGAGTGTCGGCATTTGATAATACTGGGAAGAATGCAGTGTTATTCCTTTACAAGCATGTCATTACTCGTTTTGGTGCTCCTCAGGCTATCATCACCGAATACCAGAAATACTTTAGGAATTATATGATGTCCGAACTTACAAAGAAGTTGGGTCTTTGTCATGATAGATCAACACCTTATTACTTACAGGCCAATGGTCGGGTCAAAGCCATCAATAAGGTTTTCATAACTATGATCCGACGGATGATAGGAATACATAAAATACCGCACACGATGTTGTAATCTACATTGTGGGTATATCTGACATCCGCGAACTGGGCTACTGATTTTCACACCTTTTCATTAGTTTATGGCATGGAAGCCAATATACCAATAGAATGTGAAATACCTTCTTTGAAGATAGCCATAGAGCTCTTACCCAAAACTTCTGCCGAAGAGGAACGCCTGCTGTATTTGATACATTAGATCTAGACCCTACATAATGCCACAATTTTAGTAATAGAAGTCTAGAAGAAACGTGTTAAGGCATAATATGACAAGCATGTCAAGCCTTTGTGTTTTCTCTGAAGGTGATCTTGTTCTTATGTAGCGAACAAGATAAAGATGTCCTAGGAGCCGTGAAATTTGAACCTATGTGGTATGGTCCCTTTACATTGTTAGCAAAGTTTCAAAAAGGAGCTGCACGAAGCTAGTTGTTGATTATGATGGTGTACCTTTGAGTGAACCCAGAATGGGTTGAAAATTAAAGTTAAAGTGTCATGCATGTTATTTGTGCATGAGTACCTGTATTTTATGCATCATAATCGTGTGTGTGTGTGTTAATTTTAGTTTTTCTTTGACGTTATTCCGTCCTTCCTTTACGCGGACGTTGTGTTTGATTGCTATTGCCCGAGTATTCGCTTTCCTTTATATTGGTTTCACTGGTTTGAGCTAGCCAGAAAATTCTAACTTAGCTCCGCTGTATTGGAAATTTTACGCCCAACAAAATGAACTCATGTTCTACAAGGTATATGTCTTGTCGAGGTTAAACCAACAACACGCAGTATAGCTTGTTGAATTCATTGGTTGATCCCATCTCTTTGAATTCGGCCATTTGGTTGTGCTAATTTGACTCTTCGGCAGCCTTTGTAGTACTACAACTCTCCGCATCGTATATTCCATTCAAGTCCTACTTTATTAAGGGTATATTTCATGGATTCGCTTCTCTTGGAATGGTATTTTGATCACATTGAATATCATCATATTCCTAGACGCCTTAATAATACATTAATACAAGCTGAAGCTTAATTATGTGATTGGATGTGCATTTAAAATCATTTATAAATGAAACACATTAAAATGTACACAATGTAAAGTAAAACCGTAAAATCCATGTATATATATATAACGATCAAAAGAGTTTGTTTCTTTATAAAATGTTTGTCCGAAGACAAAAATATAAAATTGAAGCTCCCGGGTTTCCTCTACAAGGTGATGTCACGGATGAAGTTCATGGTAACACACCTGCTCCTAACTTCATGGAAAGTACGGTTCCATAGATGCGAAATTTCATAGTATGACACTGGATCAAGGTTGTGGAACTTCTTCCAGAGTCATATCCGGAACGTCAGCCATCAGACCCTCCAAGTTCTGCTCCAATGCCGTAATCCCTACAGCATCAGGGTACTGTCAATACATTACTTCTTTCTCCTCGTCGCTAGATAGGAGAACTGCTTGCAGGTCGATATGGTCCAACGTATGTGATATCAACAAGTATTTGGTGTTACCGCAAGTGAATCTTATAAAAAACATTTATATATGATAAAAAAATTCAAAAACATTTAAACAAAATTTGTGTACTTCTTACCGAGGTCTCCCCACCGAAAGTGTCTTCGTGAAGTGCTAGATCCGATATCCTCCTCGGAATCCAAACCACATATGTAGTCAGTCCACCATCAAAGATTCCGGTTCTACAACCGCCAAAGAAAATATCGCCGATTTGACGATAGGGTTCTTCACATGTCGGGCCAAGGAGTCAATAATTTCACCTGCTAAATATCCTTCTGGAAGACCGGGACTGTGAAGATCCCACTCACTCGTGTAGACAAAATACGTGGACTCTCTCTCCGTGAAGAAGAAAGACACTCAACAATGATCCATAACTAAATCATTTCGCATTTCCACGCCTCTAATTTAGTCAATTGTTTTTGATATTGCGAAATGATCAACCTGCTTTAAAACTCCGGCTCGCATTACCTGACGTGATACTAGAAATAGCTTTTGCAAGACATAAGGAGGAGCTTATTAATCTCCGCCATCCGAAAGTAATGGTGGAAGAGATTAGTGCTGAGAGTCAACTCGCCATTCCCCAAATTGCTACCTTCTTTCTCGCCTCGTGCACGCAGATCAAGGTAATATTCACTCATTGTTAAACCCCCATGCTCTGCTACTAAAACCGACATGTGGGACCCACTTAGATAGTCCCAAATAAGAAATAGATGTCCCATGTCAATGGTCAATGTATGAGCTCCCACGATGAAAACTTGTTGGTCCGGATCCCACATTCGCACTAAATGTTCCAATAGACGAACATGGGCTCTCATGCCCGGATACGAATACTTTAAGAGACCATACCCCTTTAGTGCCTATGGTGGGAGGATGGTTTTGGCATTAACATTCTCCTCGTGCTCTCGTTCCCCCCACTCTAACACCATGATTGTGGCTAGTACCCTGCATAAGAAACATATAAACATGGTTAGTGATCTTATTCATAAGATAAATTCTTGCAATTGGCTAAACGTTGTGAATAAATTTTGAATTTGCATTGTCTCAGTGGCCCGGCTTTGTTAACTTTCGCAGAAGTGTTTATGATTCAATTCATGAATGCCTCCTCGCCGCGATAGGGTCTTTCAAAACTAGTTTAAACCCAACGCTTAACGGCTTTAGAAATTGAATTTTTAAACCATGAAAAGATAAGCAATGGAGGACTTACCAAAATTCTACCGACGCACAATAAAATGGTCACCCAGTGAGCTCCAAAATCGAATACACCGGTAGAGGGTAAAATGAGGGTTTTTGGACCCAAATGGTAAAAGTGTGAAATGATATGGTAATCTTTGGCTATTCACCTACTTTTACTTTTTACTATATCAAATGTAGTTTTTATGTTTATTCATTATTTAACCCTAATCACTAATGTGGAAAGAGTAAAATGACTTGCAGGTAAAAAAACATGGATGATTATGGACAAAAAATTTTACGGTGTGGTGTGATTTTGATTATTTGTTATGGTTTTAACATAAAACCTCGACCGCCTTTTGTCCGCTCTCTCGTGTTTGTAAAACATAAGAAATCTGATCGAAGGCCGTTTTATCCCTTTTCTGCCCGCCACCGTGGTTACACCTAAAAGGAACCCCCATGGAGTTATCTTTAAGCTCTTTCTAATTTCCTCTAAACATGAAAAGATTGCTCTGCAAATGATCTTGCTATTTTCATGCTCGCTAAAGTATTTGAAGTATGTATCCTTCGAGCGATAGTTTAACCTCTTTTCGGTCTCGTTGGACTACAGAAAAGAACTCCAGAGAGCCTTTGAGTTCTAACTCTATAATCTTGAAAACCTTCGAGTTTACTATCTCCTCGACCTTTAAAACAAAACATTGAAGGACCCATCATGGGACCGAACCACCTTCCTAGGGTTCGTTAAAAAAATTCTTCCTCAAGGACCTATCCTAAGGATGAGCTTATATTGACAAGTATATGTGATCCTCTTCAAGCTTGCGAAAAATAAAGAGGTACTTGCTGAAATGGTGGGGGTAATTTGGGAAAGGGATAGCGTTTCTATCTTGAATTGGTTGGCGTAGTGTGTCAGCCTTGGAACACGGTACACCCCTATTCATCAATTCAAGCCGGTTTGGGAAATCCGTTTGTATCTTATTCGATTTGATAACAAGGTATTTTCATGTGTCGATTTGAGTCACTGCCGCCAAATCATCGGGTCGTCATCCATATGTTCAAGAGCAAATCATTCAAACCTCTATTGAGCTCACGCATCTCATAGCTATCCTTTCAATTGTGGTCACTTTCCCCCTCGTCCAAAGTCCACCATACATGCTCGCTCTTGCCACTTTCTAAACATCTCTATTTCCATTTCGTGTCATTGATGGGGATGTACCAAGGTCTCTTGTGATTTAGTCTTGTTCCACATGAATGAATTACTATCCTTAATTAAGACTTTCAGGGAATCATTTAGTACTTTGAAGCTTGTATGCCTCAATGGCAGTTTCTCGCTTTCGACAATACCACATCATTGACCCCCGACCGAAAGATTTCCTGAGGGTGTCTCACATCAACTCATTTATTCACACTCTAGGTATTGTACTATAGTACCTTTGGGAGTCATTGACATCAATGGTGATTTTCCCCACACTTGTTAATCTACATCAATGACCGTAATCAAGTGGTTTCTACCATGTCCCACTGACATGTAATCACATGGTTAGATTCGTACTTTAATAATAGGATTGAGATCCTAACATTGGTCTTAAGTGATCCAAAGTTACATGGAGTATGGTATAATTTTATACACATAGATCCATCAACAGGTATATTTCTTTGTATGTGTCGTCTTGATTGAAAAATTTGTCGCATAGATCCACAGTAATTCAGTGGCTATGATATATTGTATCTGCATGGATCCACAAGTGCGATTGGTGGCCATGACCTTTGTTTATGATGTCATCCTGCCCATGATCTAAGTATGGGAATGCTCACTCAAAAATTGATATACATAATATTCTGTTGATGCTTGGATGTTTGGTGTGTCGATTAGATGCTCTGGTTCTCTATTACTGATAACTTACAAAGTCTATCGACCGTCACTAATTCCACTCTCAGACATTGGGGGGAATTATGTTATCCAAAAAATTTGGTCATTATGATGATTTCATGATGATGTTATGATAATGTAAAATCAAGCTCTCTTCACTAAGAACACTTTCCTAGAAAAGTTACATTTGTCTGCTCCATAAATCATGCTTTTAAGGGATGTTCTCAGGCTACCTATAGATTTGCTCCGCTTTAGAATGCCCCGATTCTAGGGCCTTATTGCTGTGGTGCTAAGGGTTCACACCTAACTAATCAAGCCGGGAAAAATGTTCCAAAGGAAGGAAAAAGATAGTAATCTTGAACCTTCTAGAAGGGAATCTCTAGAAACATGAGTTGGCTTCAAATGGTTATTCAGGTGCTCAGACTCAGATATCTTGGGATCATTTCCTATCCAAGTAACTAATCTATCTTCCTATATATTGAGGATATTTATGGAAAAGGTTAAGAAGAAAGCTAACAAGAGATTGATTGAGAAATTATTGAAAGCCCTCAGAGGAGGATTGATGCTACAACAATTAGAGACAACAACAAGGTCATAAAAATGGTTGGATTTTCTTCATGCATGAGCAAGTGTGGTGTACGTAGATAGGAGCCATCGAAAGGAGACCCATGGCTATCAATCAAGGCTCAAGTTGTAAGTTTCACTTTCAATTAATTCAATACAATAATATGTCCCTTTCCCATAAAGATGATGTCACTTTATTACATAACTCCTTGATCATATGTATAGACTAGATATTGAATATATTAATCTACCTTTACTTCGATTGGTTTGTATTGTTGTGATCTGAACGACACAAGAGCATTGAAGTGAAGCTTGGAACAACATAGACCTAAGGAAAGCGTTCATAAGGTATGTCCATGATCCTCATCTCTTAGTTCATTCAATAGGCTAGATCTAGGGAAAGTGTATTATTTTGTCCTGTTTTGTTCTAGATCTAGGTGGATCTAGGGAGATCGGTTTGTGTCCGAACTTACGGATTAATCCTGAAACACCCATGTTGTTAGATTGGAGCCGAATGGATGCCAAGCATTTCTCTGTCATGATGATGCAATAGAGTATTTAAGAGGTCAAGGTTGGGATGCCTTCATCAATAGGTTCGAAGGTTATAACCTCCAAGTGGCTAAGGAATTTGCACAGACTTTCAATGGGTGTAGGGAGAAAATTGGAGATATCCAATTAGAGGTAACAAATGATTTTGTGAGTGAAGCCATAGAGCGTCCATCCACCGGCGAGAAGTGGTTCAAAAACTCAAAGATACAAGAAGTGCCATGGAGCTTCTTCATGACCTCCAGGAAAATCAATTGATGTGAAAGAGGTATCCCTATTTCTTTTCTTAAAGATAGATGGCATGATCTTCTGTCGATCCTCAAACAGTTTGTAACCTTCGAGGGTCGTTATGGTCTAGTTTTTCTCTATCATGTACGATTGCTTATGAATTTCATAGGTTTTGAATTAAATGTGCACTTCTATCTGTTGAGAAGCTTGTACAAAATGTCTAAAAGGTATAAGAGACAGAGCCTTGACTCTAGTCTCTTTCACCATGGCTTAATTAAAATGCCTTTGGTTCTCCGTTTGACAACCCTGGGTAATTATTGGGATGGATTTTTAACTAGAAATAGATTTGCTTCAACCATTCCTATAGAAACCCCTATTTCGGGTGAACCACTGATAAGAAAACAATTCGACATTTCAAGTAACGAGTCAGAATCTCTAAAGAGAAAACCTCAAGACGAAGCAATACCCAGTCAGTCTCCATGTGAGAAATAGGATGTTGGTTCCGCGTTTATTGAAACCCCTATGCATGAATTAATTGTTGGCCATAACGCCACTGTGAAATCCGATAGAAAAAAATCTCGCAATCAGACAAAACAAAAACACATGGCTCTAGGGTTTCAAAACAAAAGAGTTGGCTACCTCATTTGGATATGATTACTGGATTATTAAAGATGTTCATTAATTCTTTAAAATTTGTGTTTTCGTTTTGTTTCATGTTTGATTCATGATTGAAAGCATGAATCAAACATGAAAATTTAGTTTCGTATTATTTTCCTATTCAAAGCATTCTTTTAAAGCGTCAATATGCTTGTATCCATTATACATCTAACACTTGAATGACTTACCTTTCGAATGTTTTGAATGTTTATATGATTTCTATATACTTAGTTCGTTCTCATTTGAATTATGAACATTTTTGTATATTTAAACCCTTTGCAAATCAATTATAGTCATGCTAGTCATGATAATTAATGAACAAGTATCGTACCATGTACTTAATCCTTTTACTGACAGAGTAAATTAAAAATATTTTCATTACAGGTTGAAGGTTTTTCATGCTCTGTATGCGAGGGTTTCATTACCAGGTATGGTCAAGCATCATGATCAAACCCTCGGTGTTTATACTATGATTTTACAAAGATTTCGTTTTGTTTGTTTCCATTTTATCCGCTCGTATTTGTTTCTTTTACTCCAACCATCCAAACCCAAAACTGTTTCGAGTCACCCCTATTACAGTACAGTGATATTTGTAATGTCCCCTATTGTTCGATTGGAGCCAAATGGCTACCAAGCACTTCTCGGTCATGATGATGCAATAGAATATTTAAGAGGTCAAGGTTGGGATACCTTCATCAAAAGGTTTGAAGGTTATAACCTCCAAGTGGCTAAGGAATTTGCGTAGACTTTCGATGGATGTAGGGCAAAAATTGGAGATTTCCAATTAGAGGTAACAGATGATTTTGTGAGTGAAGCCATAGAGTGTCCATCCACCGGCGAGAAGTGGTTCAAAAACTCAAAGATACAAGAAGTTCCATGGAGCTTCTTCATGACCTCCAGGAAAATCAATTGATGTGAAAGAGGTATCCCTATTTCTTTGCTTAAAGATAGATGGCATGATCTTCTGTCGATCCTCAAACAGTTTGTAACCTTCGAGGGTCGTTATGGTCTAGATTTTCTCTATCATGTACGATTGCTTATGCATTTCATAGGTTTTGAATTAAATTTGCACTTCTATCTGTTGAGAAGCTTGTACAAAGTGTCTAAACGGTATAAGAGACAGAGCCTTGACTCTAGTCTCTTTCACCATGGCTTAATTAAAATGCCTTTGGTTCACCGTTTGACAACCCTGGGTGATTATTGGGATGGATTTTTAACTAGAAATAGATTTGCTTCAACCATTCCAATAGAAACCCCTATTTCGGG
>SNQJ01S0168026.1:2337-28517 GCA_010110895.2 Picea sitchensis
TTGGAATGATGTAAATTTATTATTGTTTGAGTTACCAGTAACTCACTGTGGGGGTGAAGCCTTGAAATTACTGGCCATGATATCACTAGAGGAAAGAATGTCAAAACTATAAGAGAGGGTTCATTACATCAAATAACCCCAAATTTCCGTTTGATGAGGATAATAAACCTCCTTCGGATCCAAAGGAGAGAAATGAGTTAATGAAGAAAGGACCAGTGGTTGAATTATCAACCACCCCCATGAATGGAAGCACGATCTAGCTACAAAATTCTAGCCCGAATTACCATTGGATATAGAAGAATAAGTTGACCCGAGTTTTCTTATGACATAAGGAACATGACAAGAGGGATGTGTGTGCAAGGCACATGAGGGAATGTAAAGAGGAGAGTGAATAATGTGAGAAACATTCAAGGAGAGAATGAGTAGAGGGCCACAAGATTGATGCAGAGAAAGAATATTATAAACCTCGTCAAGGTTGTGATAGAGAGAGAGGTATCTGAGAGTATGCAAAGAATGAGACCTAAGTAGAAGGCTGCAAGTTTGATGCTAAAGAAGCATATGATAAACCTCGCAGAAGATGTGAAAGACAAAAGATATATGAGAATTGGCATAAATTCTCTAGTGATATCATGACTTGGAACAAGGGTGTCAAAAGTGCTAAGAATGAATGCCTCTGATCTTATGGTTGGGTGGAAGGACAAACACCCATATTCAGTTAGTCGGATACCACCTGTAATAGATAAGTAATCGTATATATTGTGTATTTAAGTGGTAACTATGAATTAAAGTTGGATATCCTATGAATGTTGCAGGGATGGATATGTTTGCTAAATGATTTATACTGTATCCCTTCAATTATGCCTAATTCTGTATTTAAAAAAATAAGAAGTTCTCTGGACTTTACATGTAAATTTCTGAGCCCTTTAGTGGATGAAGTTAAAATAAATGAACTCTAAATTCATTGACTTTGGGTATAGCCTCACGTGTGTATACCAATACTCCTAATTGTTCTGAAGGAAGGGATCGCTCAAAGCTCAAGAGAGGTAGTGCATGTGTGCACAGAACCTATGTAAAGCATGTAGGGATCAAGAAACTGTTTAGTTCTTGAGTCGATGGATGAGCACAAGAGGTGTGTGAAGTATTTATGTAAGCATTAAGTTTAGGAGAATTAGCGCAAATTACCTAGGTACTTAAGGAGCTGGAAAAGCTAAGGTAGGATAGCGAGATTTGACTCTTGAAAGGAGAGATCCTTTTGTTTGGAAAATGAATGGATGAGATTAGTTTGGGAGAAGGAGAATTTATTCATGATTGTTGGATTTGTAGAAAGAATGTGGGTCTTAACCCTTAGAACCCTTTGGAATTCGTGGGTCCGGTAAATTGAACATATTCGTTGCGCAAGAGGTGAAACCCCCTGAAGTCTCGAAGTTAATCTAGGTCATAGATATGAGGATGCCTGTGAACTATCCCGACTGTTGGATCTACGATATAGTTAGTCCGCCATTGATGACTTCAAGATGAAGGAGGTTTCATAGCACCAAAACCCCTGAAGTTATGACGTCCTGAAGTTGATGTGGACCATGGATATAAGGATCCTTCGGGATCCCTCATGGTCGTTCTATCGCAGGGACGCAAGTATTAACATCGAGATCCTATGGGAGCCCATTTGTTAAGTGATGGGGTTGCCAAGTGTCCCTCTCAAAGTGGCGCACACTGGGATCCAAGGACCCTTGAACAGAAGTTACAAGGCGAATATCCAAAGTAGATCTGAGTCATCCAAGGCAAAGGGACAAGTGTCGTAACATCCTGCACTTTGGGTGAAATCACTCCGAGAGAAAAGAGGATGCGTTGAACAAGAAATCAAGAAGGATAAAGAAATTAATTTCATCTGAACCATCCATCACCTGAGGACAGGTGCCAGTAGAACTTCTATTTCGTGAGATAGCCACTTCTGAAGAAAGTGGGATCACATGAGTTGAGAAATCCTGAAGTAAATCGTGATCGTTGATTTGAGGGAGACACGCGTCGACAAATAGTTGACTTTGGGTGAAATCACTCTGGGAGAAAGCGAGTGAGGATAGGTTGAAACTATCTAAGCCCGAAGAGTCGAAGTAATTTATAGTCATCAATTTGTGAGAGACGCTCGACAACATATTGCGTACTTCGGAAGAGGGGAGAAAGCAACGCGGAGTAGAGGGACTCCCGAAGTGGATCCCCACCATCGAACGAGAGGAATGCATGGTGCATGATCCTTAACTTCAGAAGAACACACTTTAGGATAAAATATGGTGTGAGCATTCGAGACTCTCGAACGTCAAAGTCATGAAGTGGATCTGAGTTGTTGATTTAGATGGACGTGTAGCGCCTGATCTAAAAATTTGGGTATGGAGTACTTTGGAGGAAAAAGAGATGGATTTCTTGAAACTCCTGAATGTCGAAGTCTCAAAGAATATCATAGTTTTAGGTCAACAGGGACGTGTGGCGCTCGATATGTAACTTCGGGTAAAGAGTACTTTGAAGGAAAAAGGTGTAGGAAGGTTTGAAACTCCCGAACACCAAAGTCCCGATGTAAATCAGGGTCATTGAAATCATTGAGGACACACGGTGTCGGATTGTGAACTTTGGAGGGTTGGCACTCCAGAGGATTCGCGTGGTGGTCATCTTGGTTCCTATTGTCTTGGCGTATGGTCATAGCCAACGATTATATGAAAGTATAGGGGGATTACAGAACACAAAGAACTTGGGAGAGGATATCTTGCAGCTCTGAGCACATTTCAAAGTATGGAGATCATGGTTGGAAAGATATGGAAGAGAAGAATGGAATAGATACCCCGAATGAGGGTATTTATTCTCCTAAGAAGAGAAAAAAATCGATTCCCCACCGTGGGTGTGTTACACCTCACAGCAAAAGAAAGGAAAGGTAGGCCCCAATCCATAGACCAAAGGACATAGAAAATATGGACAACTTCACGAAAATCAATCTAAGATGCAAGAAAAGAAGGACGTTGAAAATATGAAGAAAGATACCAGGAAGTTGTGCGACTTCCATAAGATCCCTTGGAATAACACTGTTGATTTCCACTCAAAGAGATCATTGGTGGCTGAGGTGAAAGCCTCTAAATCAAATGTGGGTTCCGACTCTGAGTTAGATCCAGAAAAGGGGAGACATATCATTGACACAGAACCCAGTGCCATCCTTTCTACCACCAAGCTCCATCCAGGTGAACCAATCGATCCATAGGAAGGAGAGTGCATTTTTCATTCACATATGTGGGTGAAAGGAACCCCGCTTCAATTCATTATTGATAATGGTAGCCAAAATAACCTCATATCAGTAGAGGTCATCAAGCGGATAGCCTTGTCGGCAACACCGCACCCACAAGCGTACACCATTGGATGGCTCCACCAAGGAAGTGATATCCTTGTCATCCAACAGTGCCTCCTATTGTAGGACACCAATCCCTTCAAAGATGATGTATTGTGTGATGTTTCTCCTCTTGAAGTCTTTAATGTTCTTTTGGGCCAACTTTGTTTATGGAAACATCATGTTGTATATGAGTCTAGGCCTTGTAGTGTTATTATTACTTTGTACAAGAAATTGTACAAGATACCTAAGGCAGTCCCACCTAGTGGTATTTCCTTGATCTTTGCCAAGAAATGAAGGAAGATCATCTCTCGGATGGGGAAGTTTATCTTCTTTGTGATTCACTCTCAGAGTGAGATAAAAATCACAACCATATCTAGGGCCTCTGCGACTGACCTCTCCACACAAAAAAATAAAGTGAATAAGGTCGTGGAAGAATACTAATATATATTCTCCTCACTTACTAGGGTACCTCTACACTGTCAAGTCAAGCATCTCATCAATCTAAAACTCGATGGACTGCTACCCAATGGGCCAATCTACCACCGCTCTCTATTAAATAATGGGGAGATCAAGTGACAGATCCAAGAAATTATCCACAAGGGGCACATTCGTCTTAGCTCATTGCCTTGTGGGAGCCCAATCATGTTGGTGCAGAAGAAATATGGGAGATGGTGACTCTGCATTGATTACTGAGCTCTAAATAAAATTACAGTCTAGAATTGATACATGATTCCCCAAATCGAAAACTTCCTTGATAATCTCACAGGGGCCAAATACTTCAGTAAGATTGATCTGAATTTTGTCTACCACCATGTCCCAATAGAACATACAGATCTATGGAATACCACATTCAAGTCAAAAGAAGGTCTTTTTGAATGGTTGGTCATGCCCTTTGGTTTGACAAATGTTCCAAAAACTTTCATGAGGATGATGGAAAATATCCTACAAACTTTCACCAATACTTTTGTAGTGGTGTATCTCGATTACATCCTCATCTACAAAAAGACTTGGGGAGAACACTTGCAACATATTCAACAGGTTCTGCACACCCTACGACAGCACAAGCTATATGCCAACTTTAAAAAATACTCCTTCGGCATGGAGAGGATCCATTACCTAGGCTACATCGTTGATAATGATGGTGTGCATGTGGATATATCCAAGATCCAGGTCATCAATGACGATCCAACCCCAACCACACTCACTGAGATTTGGATCTTCTTAGGCCTTGCCAATTTCTATCTGATCTGAAAAATGGAATGGATTTGTTTTCAAAATATATTTAAAAATGAAGAAGACTTGTCTCCTTAAATTGCAAGTGTAAAATTTCTATGTCTTTGGGTAATTGGATCAAGTTACTAAAAAATAAGTTAATGAGTTTTAATACTTAAGATGCACAAAATAACCAGAAATTAACAACCAACAGTAAACACATAACACAACAAATTATAAAGGAGTTCAACCCTCTCTTGGGCTACATCTCTTGGTCCAAATTATAATGGATCTTTTATATTATTTTATCAAAGTTCTAAAAAACGTGCTTTACATTGCACAAAATTCCAAATATATGGCTCCAATGGCTCCAGAATATCCAAAAACCCTTACTTGGGCTCTTTCTGCACCTAGTTTTGCCAAAAAAGGAAGAAGTTACACCTCCTGATAGTTTCCCTCTTTAAGCTTGTCATATCTGCTCACCAAAGTGTACCCACTGACAAACTAACTCGGCCTCTATGTGTTTTATGCACCAAAACCCAACACACGTAATGGTTCCCACAAAATGGGCGAAATTGTAGGACCGTTAGAGTGTTGGCCCCTAAATCTCGATGGAGAACCCGGTCGTATGGCCCCATGTGGCTAACAAATTAATCAATTTGCGCACCTATCAGCTAGCTCATTCGCGCAAATAAGTAAGGTAATATGGTAATGAAACATATGATCGGGGGTTTGTAGTGGAGAGTGTTGTGCCAACCAAACCACTTATCAACAATAAACAAATCCACGCCCAGAGTTCCCGTGCCCATTAGTTCTATGGAATGGGCGTATGTAGTGTATGTTCTAGGAGCTTAAACTCCAAGTATTACTAGTTGTGTGTACAAATATTATATGGAAATGGCATATGGGTAAGAAATATGGTATGAACTACGGGTTGGGGCCTATCCCCAAACCTTTACTCTGCTGAAATAACAAACATTGCAATTCAAAAAAAAAATTCGTTGTATATGGTTATGTAACATCATGTGAGGTAGTTGGTAGCCCTACCCTTGCCAAGTCATCACCCACACCCCATAGTTCATGGGTTTGAATCCTATGGAGTCACCTAAAATTTTACCAAATGCCATCCAAACTGAAGGGGTACCATGTGGCAGCCCATGACTGGGCCACGTGGCACCATAACATTGGCTTAATAAATGACATGTGTCACAATTTTATTCACCCAGGTGTCTTCCACCGATCTTTCCCTGTTAGCATGAAAACTCAGCCCTCTTCCACATCACTTGTATGAACATGCCATGTCACCTCCCACGTGTGGCTCCATACCCTTCCATGTCAGAATTGTACAGACTATATAGACTGTACAGTCAACAAAGTTTTGTCTATTTGGAAAAATGAATGTAACATGATATATTTCTCATACGACGTTCGTTTGAGCCTGTTCAAGTTGCACTGGCTTTGTGACGATGAGGCCTACGCATGTGTCTGTTTTGAAGTGATTCTGAGAACTTTTATTTTTGAGTAAAATTTGATCCCCTGGATCACACCTTCGCATTGGGAAGCTTTTGGACCTCTGAAAGACTACTTTTAGTCAATATGAATATGAGGGTACAACTCCCTCACCTTTTCAATCTCAGTTCACTTGGCCTTCCTTGGTTTGGTGCCTTTGAGACCAATGCAAAACTTGTCATGTATTTGACTTGGCTCTTTTTCAATTATTCTTGAACGGTTTGATGCACAAACTAAACTTGTTCAATGAACTTCTTTCCTACACCAAAATGGCTAGCAACAAGAGAAGAATTTTCTTCCTTTATCATGTTGACTCTTTCACCCTATGAAAAACATAGCTTGCCAGGATACAAAATTTTACCACGCACATAGGAATCCAATTCCTCAACTTGGTTAGTACAACACAAAGTTGCATAAACATATTTTCCATAAACATCTAAAGCATACTCTTACAAATATATCTTATGCATGATAGGATTATGCTTGAAAATAACTAAAGAACTACTAGTAGGCCTAGCAAGCATATCTACAACTTTTTCATAAAATTATTTCTTATACCTTATCACCAAGTGGAAAACATAGCTTGTCAAGGCATGCAATGGATCTTGCTTTTCTTTCAAATATTTCTTCCATATGTCTCCTTCGACAATCATATTTTTAGAGTTGTTCAAGGCTTTGAAATCTACCCACATTCGCCATATACAATCTTTCTCAAGTACCAAACCAATTGGTGACCTGCATGGTGAAGCGCTTGGTTTGATGACCCCTTTGTCAAGCAACTCTTGGGCTTGTTTCATGATTTCAACATTCTCCATGTCTGACATCCTTCACATGTCAATGTTTGGAAAAGGACCTCTTTGCTGCAATAGAATCTCATTTTGAATACCCCTTTTAGGAGGCAATCCCCTTCTTCATGAAACATCTAAACATTTTCATTACCAACCTCATACAAATCAGATTGTAACTTTGCATCACATCCTTTGAGAACTTCTTCTTCATCATTGTCTTTGGGTTTAATCATCAAAAGTACAAGGTTCTTACTAGAATTGACTAGTCTCTTCATTTTTCCAGCATTTGTAAGTGATAAATTCATCTTCTTTGTATGTTCTCTAACAATGTACTCAACTCCATTTTTAAACAAATGATACTCATTCTCACGACGATGATAGATGTCTCTCCTATGATATAAGTATGGGATTTTCAACACAATACCACAAATATCCAATGGAATAACATCAATATCTACCTCATCCATATAGTTTGCACCTTCTTGTCACATGCAATTTGGCACTGTCACATATCCATCCTAGAGGGTAAGGTTTAGGATGTCGAGTAGTTTCCAAATCTTGTTTCTTGACAATGTCTTCAGAAATGAGGTTTGCTTGTGATCCCGTATCAATAAGAGTATCTATCTTGGTATGTTTTGAAATTACCCTTATGTGGAAAAGCTATATTCTTTCTTTTTCATCTTGAGTTTCATTGATGTAATAATTTGAAGAACTAGTGCTAGCAATAGAATTATTACCTTGTAAACCCATGACTGTGATGTTTGTTTCATCTTCTGAATTAGATCCTAAATCTTGTTGTACAGATGCAACGATGTTTGGTTTTTGTTTGTTGTTGAACTTTTTGGGTCTCTTTTCAAGATGAAGTTTCCAACAATGGTCTTCATCATGGCCATCCTTTGAACAATGTTCATTGTTTACATGAAAGTTTCTCTCTCTGTTTCTTAACTGAAGTATTTTTCTTTCCATTTCCTTCAAACTTCCTCTTTCCCTTGTCTCCACTAGAAAAAGACTTTGTGTTTCCCTCTTGAGGTTCATTCCTTCCTCTTTCCTCTAAATGAGTTGCATGTACACAAACTTCATCTAGATTTGAAGGGTTAAAAATAAGTATTGTATGCCTCAAGTAACTATGCAAACCTCTAATGTATTTTAGTAAATTTTATTGAGAAGACAAATCTATACCCAAAACCAAAGCTCTTATCCTAAATTCTTGAGTGAATATTTTCACATATTTCCCTTTAGATTTCCTAAAGTTTTACCAATCCATAATAGCTTTTTGCATGTATGCTAATGGATAAAATTTCCTTTTAAATGCAACAATAAAATCATTTCAAGAGGATAAAACTTTAACATGTTTCTCAATGTCCTCTTGAGTTTTGGCTTCCCACCAAATGAGTGTTGCACTGTCCAATCTTAAAGAATCAAGTTGAATCTTAGTCTCACAATCTGTGATTTTTTGTGTCCTACAATACACTTCAATCTGATGAATCCAGTTATCCAATTTCTCAGCATTTATCTCTCCATTGTACATTGGCAATTCAAACTTAATACCAATCTTAACCAAAGGAGTTTGTAAAGGAGTTTTACCATGTTCTTTTGGATAATTTGGAGGTGGTTGTGAAATGGTAGAAGAGGTGGAAGATGGAGGTGAAGGAGGTGGATAATCATCACTTCCTCCATTTCCCTTTGGATTTTTATCACCACTGTCTCCATTACCCTTTGTATGGATGGAGCATTCACCTTGCAATATTGCATTTCTTTCTTCAAACAAAACTTTCACCATCTCTGTCATATCATAGAAATATTTTATGAAAGTTTCCTCCTATGAAGGAAGAGTTCCATGACCCTCCTCATGAGACATACTTGGTGAATATCTCCTTGAAGCTTGAGGTGATTTGGTAGTTCTTCTTCTTGATAGTTGAGAAATTGGCTCTACAAGTTGACCTTCTCCTCTTGTGAGTTTCAACCTTGTAATCATAAGAAAACAAAAACACTTACAAACAATCAAGCCTTCAAAAACATATGCTCTAATACCAACTAATATGAAAATGGAATGGATTTGTTTCCAATAGATCCTTAAAAATGAATAAGAATTGTCTCTTTAAATTGCAAGTGTAAAAATGGTATGTATTTGGGTAATTGGATCAAGTTACTACCACATAATTTAATTAGTTTTAACACTTAATACGCACAAAATAACCAGAAATTAATAGCCAATAGTAAACACATAACACGCCAAATGATAAAGGAGCTCACCCCTCTATTGGGCTACATCTCTTGGTCTAGCTTCCAATGGATCTTTTATATTATTTTCTCAAATTGCTAAAATCAGGGCTTTACAGTGCTCAAAATTCCAAATAGATGGTTGTAATGGATCCAAAACATCCAAAACCCCCCTAGCTAGGATTTTGGCCAAAAAATGAAGAAGTTACACCTCCTGGAAGTTCCCCCCTTCAAGCTTGTTGTATATGCTCGCCAAATTGCACCCACTGACAAAATAACTCGGCCTCTGTGTGTTTTCCGCACCAAAATTCAGCACACGCAACAGTTCCTGAAAAATGGGTGAAACTGTAGGACCTTTAGTGCATTGGCCCCCAAATGTCAGTGGAGAACCCGGTTGTATGGCCCCATGTGGCCAATGACTTAATCAATTTGTGCTCTTGTCGGCTAGCTCCTCCGCGCGAAGAACTGAGGTCATATGGTAATGCAACATGTGACTGAGGGTTTGTAATGGAGAGTGTCGCGCCAACCAAACCACTTATTAACAATAAACAAATATGTGCCCAGAGTTCCTCTACCCATTGGTTCTATGGAATGGGTGTATGTAGTGTATGTTTCAGGAGCTTAAACTCAAAGTATTATCGGTTGCGTGTGCTAAGATTATATGGAAAGGGAATATGGGTATGCAATATGGTTTGAACCATGGGTTGGGGCCTAGCCCCAACCCTTTACTCCACTGAAATAACAAACATTGCAATTCAAATAAAATTCATGTTGTATACGGTTAAGTAACGCCATGTCGGTGGGATGGTAGCCCGACCCTTTCCAAGTCATTACCCTCGCACTGGAGGTCTTGGGTTCAAATCATGTGGAGTCGAATAAAATTTTACCAAATGCCATCGAAACTGAACAGGTGCCACGTGGCATCCCATGACTAGGCCATGTGGCACCATAACATTGGCCCAATAAATCACACATGTCACAATCTGATTCTCCCATGTGTCCACCACCGAGCTTGCCCTGTCAACATGCCAACTCATCACTCTTCCACATCACCTATATGACCATGCCATGTCACCTGCCATGTGTGGGTTTGTACCTTGCCATGTCAGCACTGTACGAACTGTACAGTCAACAAAATTTTTCTTTTTTTGAAAAAATGAACAGAACGCGATATCTTACTCATTTAACATTCATTTGAGCCCATTCAAGTTGTGTTCGATTTGTGACGACAAGGCCTATGCACATGTCTATTTTTAAGTGATTCCAAACAATTTGATTTTTGAGCAAAATTTGATCCCCTAGATAACTATCGTCAGTTCATATTGGGATTCTCCCATATTGAATGGGCCCTCAACCAAGTAACCATGGGTGGTGGTAAGGAAAGTTTGTGTGGGGCCTATCCTAACGACAAGCATTCGCTGATTTGATGCAAAACTTGTGCTCAACCCCAATACTTTTATTACTGGATCTGCAATAGCCCTTTTTGATCAAGACAGATGCTTCAGACTATGTTGTGGGTGTTTTTCTCACTCAACATGGACACCCCGTGGCCTATCATAGTGATACACTATCAAATGTTGTTCATAAGTACCCTATTTATGACAAACAAATGCACTCAATTGACATTATGTTCTTGGGAAGGAGACAATAATCCACATCGATCATAAGCCACTATAGTTCATGTAGACACAAGAAAAATTGCAAAATAACCACCATCATAAGTGGTCCACCTACTTGCAATAATTCAACATCAACATCAATTATAAAAAAGGAAGTACCAATCGAGTCCCTGATTTCCTCAACTAACCTCCAGTCACGACACTCACGACAATGATAAACTCTTGTGACCACGAGACCTCCACCTAGCCCCACCTCTATGAGAGAGACCCTAATTTCTCCCCCACCTACCAAATGTTGGGTACAAACTTAGTGAGCGAGCAAAGATGATATGGGAATCCCACTACAGTCGGGTGGAAGGACACTTCATAATCGAAAAGATAGTGGAAGTAATGTACAAACATTTCTACTGGTTGAAACTTTGACAGGATATCAGCAAGTATATCATGTCCTTGACTGCCTGTGCTATTGCCAAACCGACCACTAAGAAACATGGAATGTACACCCCTCTTCCTACTCCTCACAAGACACGGGAATCCATCTCAATGGACTACATGTCAGGCCTTCCATCCACCAAGAGGCGAAATGACTGTGTTTTTGTGGTTGTTGATAACTTTTCCAAGATGACAGTTATGGTTGCCTGCAAGAAGAGCATCATAACATATGCCATTTCCAAGCTCTACTTTGAATGAGTATGGGTACATTTTTTAATCCAAAAAACCATTGTCTCAGATTGGGACAGTCGATTCCTCAACACATTTTGGTCGAGCCTCTGGTCACTGATGGATTCAAAACTCACCAAATGCACTTCCTTCCACCCTTAGACAGATGGTGAAACTGAGATCATAAATTAGATGATCCTGCATATCCTATGCATGTACAATTACAATAACCTCCTCACATGGGATGAGATCCTTCCCTATGTTCAACATAGCTACAACCGAGCTCTAGATAGCTCAACTGGACACAACCACTTTTAGGTGGGGTTGGGATTCCAACCATTGGGTCCCATGGATATTGCACTACCCCTTGCGGCCACCCTGACCAACTCATCCCATGCTCCAACTAAAGCTGACAATGCCACCCAGTTCATTGAGTATATCTATCACATTCTCCAATAGGTTCGGGATATTTTATATAGGTCTAATGCTAAGTATAAGAAGTGTTATGATCAACGCTAGGTGCCACATAAGTTTCAGGTGGGAGACAAAGTTTAGTTTCACTTTCAAAAAGAACACCTTATAGGACCCCATCGGAATATTTTCTTACTCTATTATGGACCTTACACCATCACCAAGGTTGTGGGTGACAGTGCTTTTGAGCTCAACATTCCCTCTTTCCCTGGCTTGCACTGAGTATTCAACATGGCTCTCCTTCAACCATATTTCCCACCATTATTGGACACCTCAGAGATAACATAACAATTGACACCAACATAGATCAACCCTGATTGCATGCAACTTGAATCCAATGATTATATTGTGGACACATAGGTCAGGGGAACTTGACAACAAATGATCTAGCTTTATTGAGTTGTCAAGGCAAGGAAACTCCTACACCAAGGGAAGTGTCTCACCTGAGGCCAAATTCAGTAGAAATTACCTCCTCTGATGGGGGAACTCAACACAATGGATACCATTTCTTCCTAAGTGGGGAGTATTGATCCATATGGATTTCAGTGGCCTACCACCTATTCCAACTGGTTCATTTTGGAAGTTTTCTATTTTGACAGTTTTTTCTTAGTTTTCGGGTCCCCGACTTCTGACATCATTTTGAGGCATTAAAAAATGTTTTTAGGGCTCTCCACAATCAAACTATAGTCATAGTTTGATTCTGAAGGAAACATTTGTAGTCCTATGATATACCTTTCCAACGAGACATCGTGCGCCTAAAACAGAGATCATATGCAAAAGTTATGACCACGAGAACTTGATGTACTAACTTACCCGAATGGGGCCGATGTGACTTTTGGTGCTTCAACACCTGGGGTTAGGTTTTTGGAAGTATAGGGTTTTGAAAATCATGTCTATTGTAAAAAGGCCTCCAGATCCTCATTATACTCATGTTCTTGTGAATAAGTGAAACGATCACATCTCTTCCCATAGATAAGCTGCCACCATTCTAGCAAGCTTATTTTCCACTGCATTTTACAGTTTCATCATATTTCTTTATTTAATAAATTCTCGTTTTACTGTATCTATGTTATTCTTTGTTAAGAATAATAAAAATATGTATTCATTTCTTCCTTTTCATTAAATATGGATCAGTGAATGAAGAGTTTACCCTAAACAACCAAAAATGGCTTTGTATATTTACCTGGAAATCAAAAACCACATGGCCTTCCCCCAAGAAGCTCATGTAACCACTTTTATCAATTAAAACCATGATAGGTAAATAAAATATTATAAAATACTTAGCCCCTTTATTCTCCTTTCTTGTGGAAGATCATAGACTCCTATAAATTTGTTATTATCTGTCTTGCAACCAACAATTTATTGTATTATTAATAATGATAAAAGACATATATTTCCTAGGCACTCCAACCTCTTTTAATTATATTGGCCCTCTCACCTTTCATCAAATAAAAAAAATACATTATTTAATAAGGGGAATCAAAACTCGGGTATTACATTCCCCTACCCCTTATTTTGGCACTATCCTTAGTGCATATACAAAACATAAATAAAAATTTCAAAATCTTTCAAAAGGCCACGGGTACTCTTCCTACATGGCATCTTCATGCTCCCAAGTATCATCTTTAGGACCGTAGTAGAATTACTAAACTTTTACAAGTTCTATGACTCGAATCTGAGGCATGTTGAATTTTTTGTCCAACATGTACACTGGTTGGACCTAAAAGTCTCCTAAATCTATTTGAATCAAATTTCAATCAATGAAATGGTTAGGATCATGTACATACCTTTTCAACAAAGAGATAGTAAATACAATATGCAGATTCATGGATGCAGGCAATGCAAGCATGTATGAAACTGACCCTATTCTATCCAATATCTCAAATGTATCACATAATCTAGTTGATAGCTTTGTATAGATTCCCAACTTAAATGAGATCTTATTGGGATTCACTTTCAAAAGTACATGCTCTCACACTTTAAATTCTCCAATTTTCATGTTCTTATCTGCATAACTCTTATATCTGTCTTGTCTTTCTTTCAAATTATATTTTATTTTAACCATCTAATCTTCCATATCCTTGAGAAATTATGGCACAAGTACCACTCTTTTAGCTAATTTGTCCCAACTCACTGCAATATTTCATTTTCTACCATACAAAGCTTCAAATGGTCTCATCTTCAATGAAGCTTGATACCCATTATTATGGGAAAACTAAGCCAAATGCAAATAATCTTCCCACTTAGATGGCTTATCCATTACATAGATTCTCAACATGTCTTCCATCACTTCGTTGAGTCTTTCTATCCTCCCATTTGAATTTGATTTGTATGTTGTGATAAAATTCAAATTTGTGCCAAATCCTTTAAATAATCCTCTTGAAAATTTTGAAGTAAACTTTTTATCTTTGCCTGAAACAATTTCCTTAGGTATCCCATGCAACCTAGTAATTTCTCTCATGTAAATTTATGCAATATTAATTGTTTTAAGAGCTATTTTTATTGTAACAAAATGAGCATCCTTTGTCAATTTCTTCTCTAGAATTGTCAATGATTGTAGCAAACATGTTGGGTCTCTATGCTTAGATTTTAGTCTCTGACATTCCATACGTATGGAAATGTAATCAAAAAATTTTCTTCTTCATTCTTGGCCAAAATAATTGGCTTCTCACTCTTGCAATTGTTTTTTGTAAACATGATGTCCATCACATGGAACATTATGCATTTTGTTTGATATCAAATTCCTAAGTTCTCCATAATTAGGAACATAAATTATATTGTTATTCATACGTACTCCATCTTCAAATTTTATCTTTGCATACTAATGGTTGTAGCATGCATGATATGTACTCTTTTGTTTAGTGAATCCACGATCTTATTTCATTTTCCTTTAATATGCTTGATTTCAAATGCATATTCACTTAAAAATTTCATCCATCTTGTTTCTTTGGCATTCAAATTGGGTTTCTCAAAAATATATTTTAGATCAATATGGTCTCTCCTTAATTCAAATTTATTCCCCATAAAATAATGCCTCTAAGTCTTTATTGCATGAACTATGATAACAAATTCCAAATCATATGTGGCATTATTCCTCTCAACTTCTTTAATCTTTTTGGACTCATAACTAATGACATGTCCATTTTGAGTGAGGACAAGTCCTTCTTTGAATGCATCTGTAAAAACTACAAAACATCCATTTGGATCAACAATAGTCAAAATAGTTGCACTAGAAAGTAGTTCTTTCAACAGATTAAAATTTTCTTCACACTATGTTGTCCATTCAAATTTAATTCCCCTCTTTTGTAAAGAAGTGATGGGATGAGCAATTTTAGAGAACCGTGTTATAAACCTCTTGTAGTATCAAACTAATCCCATAAAATATATAACATTTGAAACATTCCTTGGTGCTGGACATCCTCTAATGACTTCAATATTTTCTAGTATGCCCCAAATAATGGATCTGTTCTTGCTAAAAACGAGCACTCACTTATCCTAGTATACAACCGATGTTCCCTTAGAAATTGTAGTACCAACCTCAAGTGATGTTCATGTTCTTCCTCTAACTTGGAATAGATAAGTATGTCATCCAAGAAAACTATTCCAAACTTATCCAAATAATGATACATTTGTTATTCCAAATGGCACCACTACAAACTTCTGAAAGTTGTGTTAGTGATGTCTTCTTCCTTGACTCTCACCTCATGATTTCACTCTTCTCTTAGAAGAGGGTATTTTTTCTTCACAGTGCATTTATTCCACTGCCTAAAGTCAATGGATAACCTTAATGTTCCAACATTCTTCACAAATACTATTGGTGTTCTCCAAGGTGAAACACTTGGGTGCATGTACCCTTTCTTTAACAATTCTTTCAATTGCATTTGTAATTCTTTTAATTATGGTGTACTCATTATGTAAGGAGTTTTCAATATTGAGGTACTAAATCAATAAAAAAATCTATCTCTCTTTTGTGGCAATTTTAGTATTTCTTGAAATACATCTTCAAATTCTCGCTATACTGAAAAATATACTTGTCTCTGTTATTAAAAAAAAGGTTGAGATGGGTATACATGTTATTAGGATTTCATCGATGTGGTTTTGTTTAAATAATTAAAATAAAAAAATACCATGTATTTTCCCAATTCTCTCTCCCACTAACGACGTCCTTTAGACCACTGCAAAACATAAATTTAATCACAACATTCTCGTATTACACCTTCTAATGACGTCCTTTATCAAATACAATTGCTCCCTTTGACAAATCTTAACCAAAATGCTCAGGGCCTGTTCGATGCCCAGCACGCAGGTGTTGCTTATTCCTAAGGTTTGATGGGGAATCGAACATATTCATTGTGCAAGAGGTGAAACCCCATGAAGTCCCAAATTTAATCTAGGTCGTAGATATGACGATGCCTGTGAACTATCCCGACTTTCGGATCTACAATATAGTTAGTCCAACATTGACGAATTCGAGAGGACAGAGGTTTGGTAGCACAAAAACCCCTGAAGTTATGAAGTCCTGAAGTTGCTGTGGACCATGGATCTAAGGATCCTTCGGGATCCCTCATGATTGTTTGATTGTAGGGATGTGAGTATTAACATCAAGATCCTATGGGAGTGCATGTGTCGAGTGATGGGGTTGCCAGGTGTCCCTCTCGGAGTGGCGCACACTGGTATCCAAGGACCCTTGAATGAAAGTTACAAGGTGAATATCCGAAGTAGATCTGAGTCATCCAAGCCAAAGGGTCAAGTGTCATCAGATCCTACACTTTGGGTGAAATCACTCCGGGAGAAAAGGGGATGTGTTGAACAAGACCTCAAGAAGGATAAATAAATGGATTTCATCTGAACCATCTGTCACCTGAGGATAGGTGTCAGTAGAACTTCCATTTCGTGAGATAACCACTTCGGAGAAAAGTGGGATCACATGAGTTGAGAACTCCCGAAGTAAATCGTGACCGTCTATTTGAGAGAGACACACATCAACAGATAGTTGATTTTGGTTGAAATCACTCTAGGAGAAAGCGAGTGAGGATAGGTTGAAACTATCTAAGCCCGAAAGAGTTGAAGTAATTTATAGTCATCAATTTGTGAGAGGCACTCGTCAGAAGATTGCGTACTTTGGAAGCAGGGAGAAAGAAATGCAGAGTAGAGGGACTCCTGAAGTGGATCCACACCATCAAACGAGAGGAATGCATGGTGCATGATCCTTAACTTTAGAAGAAAACACTCCGAGAGAAAAGGTGGTGTGAGCGTCTGGGACTCTCGAACATCGAAGTCATGAAATGGATCTGAGTCATAGATTTAGATGGATGCATAGCACCTGAGCTGGAAATTTGGGTATGGAGTACTTCTGAGGAAAAAGAGTTGGATTTCTCGAAACTCCTAACATTGAAGTCTTAAAGAATATCATAATTTTAGATCACCAGGGACGTGTGGCACTCGATATGTAACTCTGGGTACAGAGTACCTCAGAGGAAAAAGGTGTAGGAAGGTTTGAAACTCCTGAAAAGTGAAGTCCCGAAGTAAATCAGGGTCATCGAAATCAATGAGGACACGTGGTGTCAGATTGTGAACTTCGTAGGGTTGGCACTCTGGAGGATTCACGTGGTGGTTGTCTTAGTGCCTATTGTCTTGGCGTATGGTCATAGCTCATGCTCATATGAAAGTATAGGGGGATGAAAGAACATAAATAACTTGGGAGAGGATATCTTGCAGCTCTGAGCTCGTTTCGAAGTATGGAGATCATGGTTGGAAAGCTATGGAAGAGAAGAATGGAATAGAGACCCTGAATGAGGGTATTTATTCTCCTAAGAAGAGAAAAAATTTGACTCCCCACCGTGGGTGTGTTACAACTCACAACAAAAGAAAGGAAAGGGAGGCCCCAATCCACAGACCAAAGGACACAGAAAAAATCGACAACTTCAGGAAAAGAAGCACATTGAAAAGACGAAGAAAGATACCAGGAAGTTGTGTGACTTCCATAAGATCCCCTAGAATAACACAGTTGATTTCCACTCAAAGAATTCATTGGTGGATGAGGTGAAAGCCTCTAAATCAGATGTGGGTTATGACTTTGAGTCAAAACCAGAAAAGGGGAGACATATCATTGACATGGAACCCAGTGCCATACTTTCTACCACCAAGCTCCAGCCAGGTGAACCAATCGATCCATATGAAGGAGAGTGCATTTTTCATTCACATATGTGGGTGAAAGGAACCCCGATTCACTTCATTGTTTATAATGGTAGCCAAAATATTCTCACATCAGTAGAGGTCATCAAGCGGATAGCCTTGTCAGCAACACCGTACCCACAACCCTACACCATTGGATGGCTCCACCAAGGAAGCGATATCCTCGTCATCCAACAGTGCCTCCTATTGTAGGACACCACTCCCTTCAAAGACGAGGTATTGTGTGATGTTTCTCCTCTTGAAGTATTTAATGTTCTTTTGGGACAACTTTGTTTATGGAAACGTCATGTTGTATATGAGTCTAGGCCTTGTAGTGTTATTATTAGTTTGTACAAGAAATTGTACAAGATACCTGAGGGAGTCCCACCTAGTGGTATTTCCTTGATCTCTACCAAGAAATGAAGGAAGATCATCTCTCAGACCGGGAAGTTTATCTTCTTTGTGATTCACAACACCGTACCCACAACCCTACACCATTGGATGGCTCCACCAAGGAAGCGATATCCTCGTCATCCAACAGTGCCTCCTATTGTAGGACACCACTCCCTTCAAAGACGAGGTATTGTGTGATGTTTCTCCTCTTGAAGTATTTAATGTTCTTTTGGGACAACTTTGTTTATGGAAACGTCATGTTGTATATGAGTCTAGGCCTTGTAGTGTTATTATTAGTTTGTACAAGAAATTGTACAAGATACCTGAGGGAGTCCCACCTAGTGGTATTTCCTTGATCTCTACCAAGAAATGAAGGAAGATCATCTCTCAGACCGGGAAGTTTATCTTCTTTGTGATTCACTCTCAGAGTGAGATAAATATTGCAACCACATCTAGGGCCTCTACGACTAACCTCTCCACACAAAAAAATAAAGTGAATAAGGTCATGGAAGAATACTAATATATCTTATCCTCACCTACCAGGGTACCTCTGCACTGTTAGGTCAAGCATCTCATCAATCTGAAACTTGATGCACTGCTACCCAATGGGCCAATCTACCACCGATCCCTATTAGATAATGGGGAGATCAAGAAACAGATCTAAGAAATTATCAACAAGGGGCACATCCTTCATAGCTCATCGCCTTGTGGGAGCCCAATCATGCTAGTTCAGAAGAAATATGGGACATGGTGACTCTGCATTGATTACTGAGCTCTGAATAAAATCACAGTCTAGAATCGATACATGATTCCCCAAATCAACGACCTCCTTGATAATCTCATTGGGGCCAAATACTTTAGTAAGATTGATCTAAAGTTTGTCTACCATCATGTACCAATAGAATAGATAGATCTATGGAAGACCACATTCAGTTCAAAAGAAGGTCTTTTTGAATGGTTGATCATGCCCTTTGGTTTGACAAATGTTCCAAACAATTTCATGAGGATGATGGAAAATATCCTACGAACTTTCACCAATACTTTTGTAGTGGTGTATCTCAATTACATCCTCATCTACAACAAGACTTGGGTATAACACTTGCAACATATTTAATATGTTCTACACACCCTACAACAACACAAGCTATATGCCAACCTTAAAAAATACTCCTTCGGCATGGAGAGGATCCATTACCTAGGCTACATCGTTGATAATGATGGTGTGCATGTGGATATATCCAAGATCCAGGTCATCATTAATGATCCAACCCCAACCACATTCACTGAGCTTCATATCTTCTTAGGCCTTGCCAATTTCTATCTTATCTGAAAAATGGAATGGATTTGTTTTCAAAATATCTTTAAAAATGAAGAAGACTTTTCTCCTTAAATTGAAAGTGTAAAATTGGTATGTGTTTGGGTAATTGGATCAAGTTACTAAAAAATAAGTTAATGAGTTTTAACACTTAAGATGCACAAAATAACCAGAAATTAAGAACCAATAGTAAACACATAACACAACAAATGATAAAGGAGTTCAACCCTCTCTTGGGCTACATCTCTTGGTCCAACTTCTAATGGATATTTTATATTATTTTATCAAAGTTCTAAAAAACATGCTTTGCATTGCTCAAAATTCCAAATATATGGCTCCAATGGCTCCAGAACATCCAAAAACCCTTAGTTGGGCTCTTTCTGCACCTAGTTTTTCCAAAAAAGGAAGAAGTTACACCTCCTGGCAGTTTCCCTCTTCAAGCTTGTCATATTTGCTCACCAAATTGTACCCATTGATAGACTAACTCATCCTCTATCTGTTTTACGCACCAAAACCCAACACAAGAAACGGTTCCCACAAAATGGGGAAAGTTTTAGGACCATTAGAGTGTTGGCCCCTAAATCTCGACGGAGAACCCGGTCATATGGCCCCATGTGGCCAACAAATTAATCAATTTGCGCACCTGTCGGCTAGCTCATTCATGTAAAGAAGTGAGGTAATATGGTAATGAAACATATGACTAGGGGTTTGTAATGGAGAGTGTTGTTCCAACCAAGCCACTTATCAACAATAAAAAAATCCACGCCCAGAGTTCCCACGCCCATTGGTTCTATGGAATGGGCATATGTAGTGTATGTTCCAGGAGCTTAAACTCCAAGTATTACCATTTGTGCATGCCAATATTATATGGAAAGGGCGTATGGGTAAGAAATATGGTATGAACTACGGGTTGGGGCCTAGCCCCAAACCTTTACTCCACTGAAATAACAAACATTGCAATTCAAATAAAATTTCCATTGTATACGGTTATGTAACATCATGTGAGCAAGCTAGTAGCCCTACCCTTACCAATTCATCACCCGCGCCCTAGAGGTCACAGGTTCGAATCCTATGGAGTCACATAAAATTTTACCAAATGCCATCCAAACTGAAGGGGTGCCACGTGGTAGCCCACCACTGGGCCACGTGGCACCATAACATTGGCTTAATAAATGACATGTGTCACAATCTGATTTTCCCATGTGTCTTCCACTGAGCTTGCCCTATCATCATGCCAACTGATCCCTCTTCCACATCACTTGTACGAACATGCCATGTCACCTCCCACGTGTGGCTCTGTACCCTTCCACGTCAGAACTATACGGACTATACAGACTGTATAGTCAACAAAATTTTGTCTATTTGGAAAAATGAATATAACGCGATATATTTCTCATATGACATTTGTTTGACCCTGTTCAAGTTGCGTTGGGTTCATGACGATGAGGCCTACGCATGTGTCTGTTTTGAAGCAATTCTGAGAACTTTTATGTTTGAGTAAAATTTGATCCCCTGGATCACACCTCCCCATTGTGAAGCTTTAGGACCTCTGAAAGACTGCTTTTAGTCAATATGAATATGAGGGTACAACTCCCTCACCTTTTCAATCTTAGTTCACTTGGCCTTGCTTGGGTTGGTGCCTTTGGGACCAATACAAAATTTGTCATGTACTTGGCTTGGCTTTTTTTCAATTGTTCTTGAACGGTTTGATGCACAAACTGAACTTGTTCAACGAACTTCTTTCCTACACCAAAATGGCCAGCAACAAGAGAAGATTTTTCTTCCTTTATCATGTTGAATCTTTCACCCCATGAAAAACATAGCTTGCCAGGATACAAAAGTTTACCAAGCACATAGGAATCCAATTCCTCAACTTGGTAAACATATTTTCCATCAACATCTAAAGCATACTATTCCAAATATCTCTTATGCATGATAGGATTATGCTTGAAAATAACTAAAGCACTACTAATAAGCCTAGCAAGCATATCAACAACTTTTTCATAAAATTATTTCTTATACCTTATCACCAAGTGGAAAACATATCTTGTCAAGGCATGCAATGGAGCTTGCTTTTCTTTCAAAGATTTACTCCATATGTCTCCTTCAACAATCATATTCGTAGACTTGTTCAAGGCTTTGAAATCTACCCACATTCATCATATACAATCTTTCTCTGGTACCAAACCAATTGGTGACCTGCAGGGAAAAATGCTTGGCTTGATGACCCCTTTGTCAAGCAACTCTTGGGCTTGTTTTCTGATTTCAACATTTTCCATGTCTGACATCCTTCACATGTCAATGTTTGGAAGACGACCGCTTTGCGGAAATATAATCTCATGTTGAATACCCCTTTTAGGAGGCAATCCCCTTGGTTCATGAAACATCTCAACATTTTCATTACCAGCCTCATACAATTCAGATTGTAACTTTGCATCACATCCTTTGATAACTTCTTCTTCATCATTGTCTTTGGGTTTAATCATCAAAAGTACAAGGTTCTTACTAGCATTAACTAGTCTCTTCATTTTTCCAGCATTTGTAAGTGACAAATTCATCTTCTTTGCATTTGCTCTGACAATGTACTCAACTCCTTTTGTAAACAAACGATACTTGTTCTCATGATGATGAAAGATGTCTCTCCTATGATATAAGTATGGGCTTTTCAACACAATACCACAAATATCCAATGGAATAACATCAATCTCTACCTCATCCATATAGTTTGCAATGATGGAAAATATGAGTTTACACCTTCTTGTCACATGCAATTTGGCATTGTCACATATCCATCCTAGAGGGTAAGGTTTAGGATGTCGAGTAGTTTCCAAATCTAGTTTCTTGACAATGTCTTCAGAAATGAGGTTTGCTTGTGATCTCGTATCAATAAGAGTATCTATCTTGGTATGTTTTGAAATTACCCTTATGTGGAAAAGCTATATTCTTTCTTTTTCATGTTGAGTTTCATTGATGTCAGAATTTGAAGAACTAGTGCTAGCAATACAATTCTTACCTTGTAAACCCATGGCTGTGATTTTTGTTTCATCTTCTAAATTATATCCTAAATCTTGTTGCACAGTTGCAACGATGTTTGGTTTTTGTTTGTTGTTGAACTTTTTGGGTCTCTTTTCAAGATGAAGTTTCCAACAATGGTCTTCATCATGGCCATCCTTTGAACAATGTTCATTGTTTACATGAAAGTTTATCTCTCTCTTTCTTGACTGAAGTATTTTTCTTTCCATTTCCTTCAAACTTCCTCTTTCCCTTGTCTCCACTAGAAAAAGACTTATTGTTTCCCTCTTGAGGTTCATTCCTTCCTCCTTCCTCTAAATGAGTTGCATGTACACAAACTTAATCTAGATTTTAAGGGTTAAAAATAAGTATTGTATGCCTCAAGTAACTATGCAAACCTCCAATGTATTTGAGTAAATTTTCTTGAGAAGACAAATCTATACCAAAAACCAAAGATCTTATCCTAAATTCTTGAGTAAATATTTTCACATATTTCCCTTTAGCTTGCCTAAAGTTTTACCAATCCATAATAGCTTTTTGCATGTATGCTAATGGATAAAATTTCCTTTTAATTGCAACAATAAAATCATTCCAAGAGAATAAAACTTTAACATGTTTCTCAATGTCCTGTTGAGTTTTGGCTTCCCACCAAATGAGTGTTGCACTGTCCAATCTTAAAGAAGCAAGTTGAATCTTAGTCTCATCATCTGTGATTTTTTGTATCCTACAATACACCTCAATCTGATGAATCCAGTTATCCAATTTCTCAACATTTACCTCTCCATTGTACATTGACAATTCAACCTTAATATCAATCTTAAGCAAAGGAGTTTGTAAAGGAGTTTTACCATGTTCTTTTGGATAATTTGGAGGTGGTTGTGAAATGGTAGAAGAGGTGGAAGATGGAGGTGAAGGAGGTGGAGAATCACCACTTCCTCCATTTCCCTTTGGATTTTTATCACCACTATCTCCATTACCCTTTGGAGGGTTGGAGCATTCACCTTGCAATATTGCATTTCTTTCACCATCTCTGTCATATCATAGAAATATTTTATGAAAGTTTCCTCCTATGAAGGAAGAGTTCCATGACTCTCCTCATGATACATACTTGATGAATATCTCCTTGAAGCTTGAGGTGATTTGATAGTTCTCCTTCTTGATAGTAGAGAAATTGGCTCTACAAGTTGACCTTGTCCTCTTGTGAGCTTCAACCTTGTAATTATAAGAAAACAAAAAGACTTGCAAACAATCAAGCCTTCAAAATTATATGCTCTAATACCAACTAATCTGAAAATGAAATGGATTTGTTTTCAAAATATCTTTAAAAATGAAGAAGACTTTTCTCCTTAAATTGAAAGTGTAAAATTGGTATGTGTTTGGGTAATTGGATCAAGTTACTAAAAAATAAGTTAATGAGTTTTAACACTTAAGATGCACAAAATAACCAGAAATTAAGAACCAACAGTAAACACATAACACAACAAATGATAAAGGAGTTCAACCCTCTCTTGGGCTACATCTCTTGGTCCAACTTCCAATCGATCTTTTATATTATTTTCTCAAATTGCTAAAATCAGTGCTTTACAGTGCTCAAAATTCCAAATAGATGGCTCTAATGAATGCAAAACATCCAAAAACCCCTAGCTAGGATTTTGGCCAAAAAATGAATAAGTTACACCTCCTAGAAGTTCTCCCCTTCAAGCTTGTTGTATATGCTCGCCAAATTGCACCCAATGACAAAATAACTCGGCCTCTGTGTGTTTTCCACACCAAAATTCAACACAAGCAACGGTTCCTGAAAAATGGGCAAAACTGTAGGACCTTTAGTGCATTTCCCCCCAAATCTTAGCAGAGAACCCAGTCGTATGGCCCCATGTGGCCAACGACTTAATCAATTTGTGCTCCCATCGGCTAGCTCCTCCGCGTGAAGAAGTGAGGTCATATGGTAATGCAACATGTGACCAAGGGTTTGTAATGGAGAGTGTCACACCAACCAAACCACTTATAAACAATAAACAAATTTGCACCCAGAGTTCCTTTGCCCATTGGTTCTATGGAATGGGTGTATGTAGTGTATGTTCCAGGAGTTTAAACTCCAAGTATTATCGATTGCGCATGCCAAGATTATATGGAAAGAGAATATGGGTATGTAATATGGTATGAACCATGGGCTGGGGCCTAGCCCCAACCCTTTACTCCACCGAAATAACAAACATTGCAATTCAAATAAAATTCATGTTGTATACGGTTAAGTAATGCCATGTGGGTGGGATGGTAGCCCAATCCTTGCCAAGTCATTACCCCTGCACTGGAGGTCTTGGGTTCGAATCTTGTGGAGTTGAATAAAATTTTACCAAATGCCATCCAAACTAAAGGGGTGCCATGTGGCATCACATGACTAGGCCACGTGGCACCATAACATTGGCCCAATAAGTCACACGTGTCACAATTTGATTCTCCCATGTGTCTACCACCAAGCTTGCCTTGTCAACATGCCAACTCATCACTTTTCCATGTCACCTTCCATGTGTGGGTCTATAACCTGCCACGTTAGCACTGTACGAACTGTACAGTCAACAAAATTTTGCCTTTTTGACAAAATGAACAGAACCTGATATCTTACTCATTCAATGTCTGTTTGAGCCCATTCAAGTTGTGTTCGATTTGTGATGACAAGGCCTATGCACGTGTCTATTTTTAAGTGATTCCAAACACTTTGATTTTTGAGCAAAATTTGATCCCCTAGATAACTATCGTCAGTTCGTGTTGGGATTATCCCATATTGAATGGGCCCTCAACCAAGTAACCATGGGCGATGGTAAGGAAAATTTATGTGGGGCCCATCCCAATGACAAGAGTTTGTTGATTTGATGCAACACTTGTGTTCAACCCCAATAATTTTATTACCGGACCTGCAGTAGCCCTTTGAGATCAAGATAGATGCTTCAGACTATGTTGTGGGTGTTGTTCTCACTCAGCCTGGCCACCCCGTGGCCTATCATAGTGATACACTATCAAATGTTGTTCATAATTACCCTATTAATGAAAAATAAATGTACTCAATTGACATTACATTCTTGGGAAGGAGACAATCATCCACAATGATCATAAGACACTACATTTCATGCAGACACAAAAAAAATTCCAGAATGACTACCATCATAAGCGGTCCACATACTTGCAATAGTGCCACCTCAACATCAAGTATAAAAAAGGAAGTACCAATCGAGTCACTGATTTCATCAACTGACCTCCAGTCATGACACTCACTGTTAAGAACCAAAGACTGAATACAAAAGAACCACAACAGATATACAAGAACAATATGAAAAATCTTATTTATTACTATCAAACCCTTAGGGTAGGGAAACACCATACAATGGATCCTATTATGGAAGGGATCCTCTCATGTTCACTTGCCTCTTCGAGGGGGAATCCTCCTA
>SNQJ01S0168028.1:10336-20825 GCA_010110895.2 Picea sitchensis
TTCCCATTCCAACAATTTTGCATGGTGCATCATCACCCAAATGAACCTGTCCAAAATCACCTTGAACATAATCTAGAAAATGTTTCCTATGGGGTGTGGCATGAAATGAAGCCTGTGAATATACTACCCAAGACTCAGAAATATTATCTACAGAAAGAATCAAAGCATCTTGTAACACATCACCTGTTGCATTTGCTTCCTTATTTCTATCATGTTGTCCATCTCTTTGTTTCTTTGGAACTCTGCAGTCTTTCTTCATATGTCCTTTCTTCCCATAATTCCAGCACTCTATCTTTCCAAGTCTGGATTTGGATCTTCCCTTCCTAGAATTACCATGGTTCCCTGAGCCCTTTCCTCTATCCTTTTCTCTTCCCATGTTCTCCATGTTCAACGCATTACCTGATGTCTCACCTGTGTTTTTCTGTCGCATTTCCTCACTAAGGATAACACCAACAACATCATCAAATTTTAAAGTATTTGAATGAGAGACAGAGTTACTTGCAACCATGACCAAGTCGTTCCAGCTTTCTGGCAATGAGCACAAGATTAGAAGAGCCCTAACCTCATCATCAAAGTCCACTTTTACGGAACCTAGTTGATTAGTAATCGTATAATATTCATTTAAATGATCTGCAACAGACCCACCTTCTTACATCTTCATATTAAGTAATCTCTTCATTAGAAATACCTTATTGGACACCGAGGGTTTTTCATACAGTTTATCCAACGCATCCATCAGATGCTTCATTGTCTTTTCTTTCGAAATATTGAAAGCCACTGATGCTACCAAGCTCAGTTGTATCGTTCCTAGAGCCATTCTATCAAGAATCTCCCATTCTTCGTCCTTCATGGTCGTCGGCTTCTTTGCTACTCCACCGAATGGTAGGAATAGATCCTTCTGATATAAATAATCTTCCATCTGCATCTTCCATAACTGGTAGTTTTGGCCATTAAATTTCTCAACCCTAAATTTTCCATCTTCTGACATTGCTCCCACTCGAACCAGGAACCCTCTTTTCTTGTGAGTTACCTTTCGCTCTGATACCAGTTGTTAGAATAACAGGACTGTGGAGAAATAAAATAAAACAAATGCGGAAACAAAACACAGAAGATACACAATACAATAGAGACACAGATTTACGTGGTTCACATAGTGTGGGATACATCCACCAGAGAAATTTCTAGGTCCTTCCTTTATTATTATCCAACAAATGAAGGGATACAACCTACAACAAAACCCGTTGTAACTTCCTCTTCTTTCTCTCACAGTCTCCTCTCTCGGAATACCATACTCGCAATCATGCATAGCTGCAATACATTTCCCTCATAACAGAGGGTTGCCTTCTAGGGAAAAAAAACCTAACATAATTTCTACCGTTAGATCTATGACCTTATAATGAACGGTCCAGATTTATAATGAAATTACAATATACTTTTACAAGGCAATTTTTTCTTCGGGGGCTTCACCCCCGGACCCCGTAGAGGGGGTACCCTCTCTACACTCCCCCGCATGGAAGAGTGTACATACTTATGGGGTGTAAAGTCTTCATGGGGTATAAACACAGCTAAAAAACACAAGACCTCTGAGTCGGGAAGATAATCAAGCTCCACAACCAACATTTGACTCCTCTATGAGAGATAGGGAAAACATAGGTACTCACACCATTGTCGAGGAACCATCTTGGTAGATGTCATAATTTTTTTCCCTAGTCAAAGAGGTAAAAAAATATTGGAAGAGATTTATGTGTAGAATTTATGAATGGGTCTAATTATTGGATTAATTACCCCCTACCATAGATAGAGGACTATTTATTTCTCTTCAAGGAAGGATTTTTAAGTGATATGTTCTCAAAGAAGTTCAAATATTACTTCGAAAGGTGAGTCCACCAAGAAAAGTGACTCCATAGGGAAAAGTGCACACCTCAGTAAGTTGAATTCCAAATCTATGGTTACAAGATTCAATTCCAAAGGGAATTCAATCACTCTAGTATCAAATCTAAAACATATATAGTGAAAAAGACAAAGGCATTCAATCCCATCTACAAGTAACCATATTGTTACATTCCATTATCCACCACTATATCTGAATGTGTTAATACTTGTGTGCTACATTCCCATACTCAGTGATACTTGAGGGGTAGATCTCTGATCTGGTGTCCTATATTATCCCACCCCTAATAGATATGTCAGGGGGGTGTCTATTTTGATCAATTTGGGAAATTAAATACCACGTTCTCATATAAAGCTCCACTTAGGAATAAATATAACCCAAGCCTATCCTAGCCATATGTTGACCCTACGTCATCTCCATACTTAGCCATACATTTAGTTCAAATATTTACACCCTCAGGATCTTCATCATTAGTTGGGATCTCTTCCCATTCTCATATCCAAACCTCAAATCCTCATATGGATGGTTGGATTTCTCCTCATCGGTGGCTAGCAACTAGGTTCAAACCATTTTCCCTGCCCCCTCCAAACCTCCTTGGGGATATGTCTGATGGATACCTCAATATTTTAACAAGATTCAATGGTGAAAATGGTATTACCACAAAATACCACCTTACCTCTTTCCAAGTCTGCATGGACAAGTTCTATGTCGAAGATGATGATGTGTTCTCCAAAATGTTTTCCCACTCTCTAGAGGGAGAAGCCAGGAAATGGTTCAAGAACTTGCCCAATGGCTCTCTAATGCACTGGGCCCAATTTCATGATAAATTACTTAAGAAATAGCAGTCAAGAAATGTTATAGATATTACCTCACTGACTTCAACACCTTGGGAAGGAATAATGGTGAAATTTCTCCTGAATTCACCAGCAAATTATGTAAGTTGTATCATAGAATTCAAGATATTGTTAAACCCTCATAACATGCAACAATGGTAACATGTGTTGTTTCCTTGAAAGTTTATTTTGATCTACATCTAAGAGAAAGAAAACATGTTGACTTATATGCCCTATTTAATCATGCCAATGATCTAGAGAGCAATATGAAGGCCTCGAGGATACAACTATAAACTAGACAATATCCCCTTGAAAGAGGATATTTCCAAGATAAAGGAAGGGAAAAGATTCAAAGACATCTCCAGCCACTTAGGACACCTTATCAATGGAATAAATGACCAAGCTATTGAGATCTATGGACAATGATCTCTGAAAATTCAAACAAAGGAAAGTTGTGCATGCATTTATAGGACCTGTATAGAGGGCACAAAATCAACCACTTAGGAACCAGACTTAATTCAAAAGGCCCCCAAACATTTTGCAAATATATAACAAGTCGTGAGAACCCGATCTACCACAAGCCTCAAGATCTCATGTTAACATAATGATTCCTCCACCCCTCTACTACGAGGAATATTATGAACAAGATGGGGAGAATCTTCAAATAAGGACTCCTAGAAAATTAATATTTCAAGAACCCATAAAGTGATAAGAGACTGCAATATGAAACCAAATAATAACAAACTACATTAATTCCTATATGTTCCACTCCCCATATTGACTACCATCTTCTATGTCTTCCTTCAACCACTATTCATGGAAACATTCACTTATTTCCCAACCTATTTTTGAGATGTGTGTCTAGTCCACCAATGCAAGGCCAATTTGTCGATTAAGGTGTATACTCACTCCATGCCCTTATGGTAGACATGAATGAGAAAGTGGGTGTCTAAAAGAAATATATGAATGTTACCTTTACAAAAGTTGATAATGCAGAAGATTGTTTGTGAGGGGAAGTTGCCCAACATATTTTGGCTGTGAGAGGACTAGGAAAAGGATTTCCAATAAATCACCAAAATTCAACATAGGATGAATGGGTTGGATTCCACCATGTACATATGTGATCACCTTTATATAATTTATGAATGCTCTCCTTGGCACCATTTGCAAGCAAGTCCTCCAACTACCAAAGCAAGGAAGATACTCAAAAGGACCTTGATGTAATAGACTAGGTCAAAGTAGTGCTAATTTCATAATGAAGTTTGATCTTTTATTTTGTGGTAAGTTTTTTTTGTTTACTCTCGAGGGAAAAATTGTTTGTATCTATACTTTAAATTTTTTAAGCATGTTGTTTATGTAATTTTCTACCTATTTTATTTTATATCTCTCCTTGCTATGAAATTTTTATTATTGGAATCATCAAGCCATGCATTGCACATGGGTTGTATGGTTTAAGCACAATTTAGGTTGCAGCTATTTTTTCTAGTTAATACAAATAGACATTAGATGATGATGGTCTAAGCAATAAAAAATTAACAAAATCACAAACTTTAAGTTGTTGGTGATTATTAATAATAGACAAATGAAGAACCAAATACTCAAATTAATTGAAATTATTGTAACGATTATAACCAATTAATAAGTAATTAATAAATTTAATTTGCCGAAGGGGTTATCTCAATCGGTTGTCACCAATATTGTTGGGCACTTGGCTAGTTTTGTGGTAACATGTGCCTAGTTTGAATCCCTTTTTGTTAGGAACACAAATATACACCACTAGGGATGCCATCCACAAATGTGGGGAAGCATCATGAGGTTTACCTTGGGGGGAAAAATCAAATTAATTAAAATTAATATGATAATTAGTGCGCTAATATAATCTATATTCCCAAGCAAATATGGGTAAGATATAATTTGTTTTATCTCTAGATGTCATGAATTTTGTAATTTGTTTGTAAAATAGTTGTTCAAAGTGTTACAATAATTGTCATAGACGAACCACAAAGTATACCCAAGCTATGTTAAGAACCTATTATGGGTTGAAGCACAAAGAAAAAGTATGATAAAAAAGTATGAAGATGGGTAGGACTCAGCAAATCACTTTGAAAGATTCAAGAAGAGGATGGCAATCATCTCTGATAAGAAGAAGGATTTTATGATGATGCTAACCATGAGCACTATCTAATGGTGGACACCCCATTTTGTCCCAAAGCCATAAATCACATGGGACAAAATAACATCATTGTTTCTATGATAGTTTCAAAGAATTAAATTCAAAACTTACTATGAATCAAGAAAGATCAAATGTGGCAATGTCGATGCTAGAAAAAGTAATGGTCCACATTTTATGAATGCTTATCATTGGTTTCACCTGCAAATGGTATTTTTATTAGGAGAAAAAAAAAAGGAAACAATAAATTGGGATGAATCATGGACCACTTCGTTGCTACCTTAAATGAAGGACTATCCAATGATAATGCAACCATGGAGGAACAAACATGCAAGAACAATACTAGTATAGTTTTTAAAATGCATAAGTTTGTGTAGGAACAAACATCCAAGAACAATACTAGTATAGTTTTTAAAATTTCAACTCCAAAGACACAGGGAACCATTACCATTAGCTACACAAAATAGAAAATTGGTGATAAAAAAATACAAGAAGAACATGTGGATCATTAACAAATAAAAGGCACAAGCAACAAATAAAAACCGATCAACATTGGGAGGGAAGCAAAGAGCCTAGTTATTTGGAGATAGTTGATTGTTGGGACTATCAAATGGTAATCAAAGTAGTACCATTTTTCAAATAATTTATCAATGTCTTTCCCTATAGCTATCATGATTAAAAAATATCCCAAGGAAGTTGAGGAGTTGTGAATTGAACTATAACCTGATGCAAATCCCATAAGGAAAAGACCTTATAAGATGAAGCCAAAGTATAAGGTGAAAGTAGAGGAGGAAATTCAAAAGCTATCGGATGTTGAAATAATCTACACGATGAAGGAAAGTGAGTGGGTTTCATCAATTGTGGTATAAAATAAGAACCATGGTAAGTTGAAGATAATTGTGGATTTTTAAAAGTTCAAAAGGGTAACAACTAAGGAACCCTTTCCAGTGTCTTTCCCAAAAGAAGTATTAGAGGGTGTTACCAAGTACAAAATCGTATTCTTATCTAAATGGAGATTTAGGATATAACCATGTATCTATAAGGGAAAAATATCAACTACTCATCACTTTCTCAACCAAATGGGGAGCTTATAATATCAAATAAATCCACTTGGTCTAGTAAACACACCAGCGTGTTTTTTCCCACACAATTGTGGAGATATTTAGATATTTCATTCATAAGTCACTAAAAGTGTACTTGGATGATTGAGGACTTTTTGGCTGTCTAAACAACCACATCTCTAACCCCCAAATGATGTTAACAAGTGTAGAGAAATAACAGTATCCTTTAATCTTAAGAAGTGTCAATGTTTGTAACCCTTTAGAAAGCTCTTGGGACACATAGACTCAAGGGAGGGAATGAAGGTAGACCTTGATAAAGGAAAGGTGATCAAATAATTGGAACCTCCCACTAATCCATTAAAATTTAATTCATTTTTGTGACATAGAGGATATTATCAAAAGTTTGTTAAATGAATACTCTAACCATATACCTTATGAAAATGTTATTCAAAAATGAGACATTGTTTTCATGGACATAAGAATATCAATAGAGCTTAAAGATACTAAATGACAAGATTGTGAATGCGTCAATTTTGAGATTTCCTGACTCAATCAAACCTTTCCATGAACTTGTTGATGGCTCATGTATCACTATTGTAGTTTTCCTCTCATAGCCAGGAGTTAACATAATGGACCAAACAATATATTTCACGACCAAGAAGTTGTCATCAATGGAATGTAATTAAAACATTATAGAATTAGAAGCCCTAGGTATGGTGTATGCTCTTTGACATTATTTCTTGGTTAATAAGTTTGATTTTAAGTATTAGAATCCCTAGGTATGGTATATGCTCTTTGATATTATTTCTCAATTGATAGGTTCGATTTTTATGTAGACCATTAAGGCTCGAGATATATATAGTGAACAATTTGATATTATGGGGAGGATACGTTCATGGTTGATAATGTTCCAAAAATATTATAATGAAATCTTTATTAAATCAAGGAAATCCCATGTCAAACATGACCACCTAACTTGAATAAACAATGGGGAACAGGAAGGAGAATGTAAAGGAGATCTTCCTAATGCTATTTTGTTTAATACATGGGTTTCACAAAGCTATCTATGGGACATGAGTTAATATATGTAAAGTGGTAAGGTAATGGGAGGGATGAGCTTGACACAAAGATGATGTTTGATTCAAAAAGCACCAAGATTCAAGTCATTAGCATGAAACCTATATAGAGTCATAATCATCGGTACATTTGCAACCATTGCAAACAAAGTATTTGATCCAAGAAACCTATTATGGCATAGAAGGATGCCACTTATTACAAAATGGGATAGCCCAAAAAACTCTATGTTTAGGGTTGTGGTGGTGTATAATATTTAATGATTGTTTCCAAATGGTAAAGAAGTGTGAGAAATGCAAGAACGTAGGGACAAAATCACAAATAAAGGATTTATATGAACTTAATGTTTTTCCTCTAAAGTGGCCTTTTGAGAATTGGGGTATGATTTAATCAGACCTTTTGTACCAGCTAAGAGAACACAATTTTAGTATGTAATCATGGCGACAAATCTATTCATAAAATGGGCAAAGGCTAAGGAAATTTGAGCAAAAATGCATAAATAAATGTAAAAATAGTTATTGAATATACAATATGCAAGTTTAGATGTTCAATACATATAATTTTCAATCAAGGTAGACATTTTATTACAAACATTATTAGGTGATTGATGGAAATACTTGATTTTATTTATCACACTAACAATCCATATTACCCCACAACAAATGACTAGGTAGAGAGTACAAATAAGGTATTATTGTCTATTCTTATGAAATTATTTGACTTGAAATGATTGAGCTAGGATAATCAAATATGGGTCATTTTATGGACATATCAGATAACCTAGAAGAAAAGATTGAAACAAACACCTTTTTTATTGAATTTTGACATAAAAATGATGATGTCAATAGAGTATTGGGTATTTTATTGTGAATAACAATTACGGAGGAGTAATAGATAGTGTATTCTTTTAAATATTGGCTAGAAGAGTTTGAGAGACTAGATAATGACATGCTATGGGATACCTTTATGTGGTAAATGGATAAATGCACAATGAAAAGGTACCATGACAAGAAAATGAAGAAGCGAGAACTTGAAGAGGCTCAAATGGTAATATTGTATGATAGTTAAAAGAAGGATAGGTTGAAAAAATAACTTATGGGTGGCTAATACTATACAAGTTGATGAAAGTTGTATGATAATGTCCAAGACGAGTTAGAGATTCTAAAGGGTTTACCTTAATTCAATTGAATAAATATCTCATGGAAGGGTTTACCTTACATGAATAGTTATTGTGGGAACCTTAAGAAATGTCTTATATGGTAAAGGTATTGATTAGATGTAGGAGGGAAAGAAAGTGATGATGGGTGGAAATCTAGCACATCAAGACCCGACTAAGAAAAATAAGGGTCAAATGGATGTTACTAAGGTAGGTAAACCTAGTGTTTTATTGTTTTGTTATATATTTTTGTGATTGCAAATATGGAAAGCCCATAAGGGCTGGATTAGAGAAACATCTTGCAATAAAAATTAAAAAAACCCATCAAATACAATGGCAAGGACTAAGGATTAGTGGATATTATTCATTGGAGTGTACATTTGGGAGGATCCATTGGAGTTTCGAGATGCTAACTTCAATAAGGATGAAGTATCATTAAGTTGAATCTAATACAAAGTAGTGACAATGATCCAAAGTTATGGGACCACCATTGGAAAAATTCTTGGAAAAATCCATCCGAGGGAAGGGACAAAAGAACTATCACCATATGCCTAATGGAAGGTGATTCGATGGAGGGGTGAAATCATGAAAAAACCCTAATAAGGGGATCATGGTTGAAGTATTTGACTTAGAAGAACCATCAACCTAATGGAAGGTCCTTTGATGCATAGAAAAGGGAGATCATGGGATATATTAGTGTCCACGATCGGAGATAAGTTTGGAAGAATCCATTGCATAATCATGTGGAAGGTGCTCCATGGTTAAGGACATATTACTCAAGCATGGGATTGTCACCAATATTTTAACTTACAAGAAGCCATCAAATAGTATAACTATGTAATTTTCATACAACGGTATAGGTATAAAACTAATAAGGAATTGATATAAATATTGGCAAGTGATATTATAATTCCATTACAGGAAACCTATCAAGGTTTAAGAGGCACTCAAGGCCCTGAGAAAAATTGATACAAGTAAACCCCATAACAAACCTTATAAGGATCAAGGTTGCACCACCAGGGAAAAATATCTTAGCTAGGATGGCTAAATATGCCTCACCAAAGAAAAGATGATTTGAAAACATTCAATAAGGTCAAGCTTGAAACAATTCAACTTGGGGTAGGTAATAGTTAGTCATGATAGAGATGGAAAAGAATAGGTTTGAAAAGGCATCAATAGAACATTAAAATTTGTGCCAATTGCAACATGAAGGTGCTTTTAATTTAGGCACACTTTCAAAGATGAGGAGACACAAGAATTTTCATGCATCACTATCGACAAAGTTGGATCACTTAATGTAAAGGAAATCTAGAGTTTTCAATGTGTCATCTAAGCCTTCATTGTAACAAGAAAATTCAATGTGTGGAACAACTATAATCTTGCATGTGATTCTATACATAATAACAATAATGGTGGTTTTCAACACAAAGAATGGAACTGATGATAAGAAGTGGTAGGGCCATCACCCAAAAGAAGAAGCAAGGGAAAGAAAATAAACCAATAATGTTTGAAATTTAGTAGGTTGACTACACTTTAAAATCAATTGTCGTCTAAGATTTAATCCATGAGGTATCAACATTGAATCATCTAAAGAAAAACATGATCCACAATATCAAAGTACATATTTCCATTGCCAAAACTATTGATACCATATGACAAGTTTTCAAGATACCCAAAGGTATGGAGGTATGGAATGAAGCAAAACTTAACACTCAAACTTAGGATTGCCATGCATTTCTAACATCTTGACTAGATGCATGGGCAATCATGAAATAGATATAGGATGTGTATGGCATTAAGCTCTTGAAGAAATGTATAGGTAGAGCATTGGTGAATATGCTTAATTAAATTGTGGAAGGCAATATGTTGCATCATGGTAGAGGGAGTGGGTACGTATTCTCCAGGGTCCTTTTTTTCAGACTCCATATTGATTGGATGACAACAATTGAGGAGTTATTACACTCTAACCTATGAGGGATGAAGATTGATTTCCACAACCATTTTTACATGTGCAATTGTGTTTTTTCACTACTAGCACCATTTGTACCCCCCACAAATATAGAATAAGTTTTTCAAAATGAGTTTTTATTAATGCCTTACCTCTATACACAAATGTGGACAAGGAAAACCCATAAACCTATTAGGTTATAAAATATGAGGGGATGGAGTGGTATTAGAAAATGCAAAGTCAAAAGGAAAGTCATGTGGAATGGTTTGAAAGTCATAGTTGACTCATTATTGAGGCAATGATAAATTGATTGAAATGTCAAATTCTCCATTTATTCAATTTTAGGGCTTTCCTAG
>SNQJ01S0168030.1:7947-28771 GCA_010110895.2 Picea sitchensis
ACAAGTAAGGAACAATATACATTGCAACTCTCCCAACCTGAGGAATTATCAATAGGAAGTGCACAGACTAATAGAACACTTTCAAGCCTTCAACATTACAATGATTCCCAGAACAAAGAACACTCTTGTTGATTCTCTGGCCACTATTGCCTCGATGTTATCCCCTCTAGAAGACTATGAAGCCTCCTGATTCACTGTGGAGCTACTCTACAAACCATCGGTTCCCAACAATATTTCCAATTGGAAGGTCTTTGAAGGAGATGAACAGATCATAAACTTTTTAACCAATCAGGATAATTTTAAAGATCTGGCTATTGATGATGAAGTATTTCAAGAGAAATTAGTAAACCCTAACCCTCATATACAAAAACCTGAAGCAGATCGATCGAATGAAAAACTGAGGTCTCACATGATACCGAAGGTAGTAGCCAATTTAGAAAACCTTTTTGACTTAAGGGAAAGATTCAAAGAGTCAACGAACACAAAAACAGGGAGTTCATGTCCCATGTATGAGACTATAAATTTAGGAATCCCGGAAAACCCTAAGAATATAAATCTCAGCAAGACAGTATCTAAAGAAGAAAGGAAGGCCTATCTCAAACTTTTTAGACAATATCAAGATGTTTTTGCATGGTCCTATCGAGATCTGAAAACTTATGACACTCGTATCATTCAACATACAATATCATTAAATCCTGGAGTGAAACCCTTCCAATAGAAGCTTTGGAAGTACCACCCATCCTTGGAGCCTCTCATGTGTCAGGAGTTAAAGAAATTACTAGATGCTAAGATTATCTTCCAGATTAGACACTTGACATGGGTAGAAAATTTGGTTCCAGTAAGGAAGAAGTCTAGGGAGATCCACCTATGTGTAGATTTCAGAAACCTCAACAAAGCTTTAGAAAAGGACAACTACCAAGTCCCACCGATGGAGAAACTCTTGCAGACCGTGTCTAATTCTATGATTTTCTCCCTGCTGGATGATTTTTTAGGTTACAACCAAGTTCTAGTTTCAGAGGAAGATCGTTTGAAAACTACCTTTCGAACCAAGTGGGGAACCTTTGCTTATAAACACATGCCCTTTAGGTTAATCAATGTACGGGAAACCTTCCAAAGGGACATAGACATAGCGTTTCGAGGACTCATCAACAAATGTGTAGTAGTTTACTTGGACGACATGATGGTGTACTCAAAGAATAGAGAAGATCACATATGACACTTAACCCAGATTTTCAAAAGGTGTAGGAAATACGATATATCCTTAAACCCTAAGAAAACTATCTTTGGTGTCAAGGAAGGTAAGCTACTAGTTCATATTATATCTCAAGCAGGAATTCCCATAGGCCCAGAATGAATTAGAGCTATAGCTCAGCTCCCATTACCCCACAATAAAAGGGCTATGCAATCCTTTTTGGGAAAATCAATTTTATGAGAAATTTCACTCCCTATTTCGCAGAAACTATCAAACCCCTACAAAAAATGATCCACAAAGATGTTGAATTTAAGTGGTATGATGAACGAAAAAGTTCTTTCAGCAATATTAAAGCTGCAATATCTCAAGCTTCAGTGTTTCGAAGTCCCGACTTCAACAAATATTTCTTCCTCTATAATTTTTCCTCAGACCAATCGTTAGTTGCAGTATTGACTCAGAAGGATGATGACAACAATGAGGCCCCACTCTCATTTATGAGCATTAATCTCCGAGGGGCCAACCTAAATTACCCTGCTATAGACAAGCATGCCTATGTAGTATACAAGGTAGTGAAAAACTTCATATCTTACATCATAAATAACCATACCAAATTCATTGTGCCTCATCCTGCAATTTGATCCCTATTCACTCAACAAGAGATCAGGGAAAGAAGAGGAAATTGGATGGCAGCAGTCCAAGAATTTGATCTAGATATAAAACCTACTAAAGTGGTTAAGGGACAAGGATTATGTAAACTCAGAGTTGAAGCCCAGGACCAAGTAAATGAAGACCTCAGATGGGAGAATGAATTGGCATTATGGTGTGGTGAAGCTTCATACGTCTCCCCACGGAAAGAATCTCAGTATGAGAAAGTCACTTATCTCTTGCATCACGGGACTTGCACAGAAAACGTAAACCCTAGGGAAAAGAGAGCTCTCAGGTTAAAATTAGCACAATATCGTCTCATAAATTCGGTGCTCTTTCATATTAATTATGATAGGGTACTTTTAAGATGTATCAAATGCAAAGATGTAGACAAGGTTCTGAAGGAGCTTCATGATGGTCCCATAGGTGGACATTTCGCGGGGAACACAACCGATCAAAAAATACCGAGGGTTGGTTATTATTGGCCTACTCTGTTCAGGGATGCTCACACATACGCTAGAAATTGTAAAACTTGTCAAATAAGCATGGGGAGGGAAAAGAGAGCAACTGTCCCACTCCAACCTGTGGTCATCTCCAGGCGATTCGAGCAATGGGGGTTAGATATCATAGGAGAAATTACATCGAGTTCTTCAAAACAACGTAGATACATACTGATTGTCATAGACTATTTCATGAAATGGGTAGAGGCCGTTCCTCTAACTCATGTAAACAAAAAAGTGGTGATCCAATTCATAGAACAACAGTTGATCACAAGGTTTGGTATGCCTTATGTCTTTGTTTTTTATAATGTCACTTACTTTTCTTCCACCCTATTAACAATTTTTTCTCTAGAAAAAGGAATCATAATCAAATACACTGCAAACTACTATCCACAGGGGAATGAAGTGGCAGAATCAACCAATAAAAACCTAGTAAGGATATTAAATAAAATAGTTACAGACAACCAGAGGAATTGGCACAGTTCACTTCATAACATTCTATGGGCTGATAGAGTAACACCTAAGGAAGCTATAGGTAATTCCCCATACTTTCTAGTATACATACAGATATCCATTCTCCCGAACGGGTTGCATCTTCCATCTCTTCAGCTTGCTCAAAATTCTAGAGGAAAACTCTCATCAGTTATACAACAAAGAATTGATATCCTCCTCATGCTGGAAGAAGAAAGGGAGAAAGAAAAGTCAAATTTCATAGCTCATCAGCAGATAGTTAAAAGGTGGTTTGATAAGCATAAGGACAAAGAGAAGAATTTTGAAGTAGGAGACTTAGTCCTAAAATGGGACAGAGCAAATGAGCCAAAGGGAAAACATTCAAAGTTTTAGAATCTATGGCTGAGACCTTTTCAAGTAACTGAGAAAATTGGGGTAGTCACGTATCGGTTACAAAATCTAAGGGGGGAACCTGACGCCCTCCCGATTAATGGCCAAGCCATAAAACAATATTTCCATTAAAAAATATATGTGTGTGTGTGTGTGTGTGTGTGTTTTCATGATGTTTTATTTTTAGGTAGGTTGATTGTGGAGTTCATTTTTGTTTTTTGTTTCTTGTTATAGTACTTCTGTTATTTTGAAGTTTGTGTTTAGAAAGACATTGGTTGACCTTAGTCCAGGTGATATGATGAACTCTGTTCCTGACTCATCGCTTACATACAACACAAGAAGCGTTGGGAGACCTGCAGTTGTTTTAAAGGAGTTCTCTATTTAACTTCTGAAGATGAAAAACCTTGGCAAAGTGATGAAGTGTCCACCTGGTGGTTTGGTAAAACCTGAAGGGAAAGGTGGTAATCTAGAAAGGACTACATGTACCTGAAGATGGATCTAGGAAAAAATTCACATTAACCATCTCATTTTTGCAAATAACAGACGTCCTCCTCTCCCACTCACTCAGGGCATTCTACCAAAATAAAATCAATTATATCAAATGAGCACAAGGTAGGAGAGGTTATGCAGATAACTCCACCAGGGCTATGGATGCTCGTTGGCAGCAGAACAAGGTCTGTGACGTTGGGGTGACTACGTCGGGGCTATGGACGCTCATTGGTAGTGGAGCAACACCATAGCAAATGAATGACTATAACTAAAAGTCTTGGTGCTAGTTAATTGTTTGCTCGACTCTTGTCAAAGAGGGCGTGGGTCATGTTTAAAAGAAACGAAGGTGGAATAAAGGATGAAACCCCACAGGAAAGAACAGATGCATCGACCAAGGATTTCAAATGCAAGGATAAAGAGGCTCCGATAAAACAAGTTAAGTTATTAACCAACTTTTTCATCAATTAAGCCCAAGATAGGAACAAAGATTCTTCTTTTTCCCAGTAATTCTCCATTTGTTGAGCACTCAACACACCCTAAAAAGCCTTATCAAATTTTTCACTTTTTGGGTACCACCTAGTCTTCTGCACTGTCTGGCCCGATTTCATTTTGGGAAATGTTTTGTCTTTGTTGATTCTCATGACTCTCATCACCTATTCAGTTTTTTTTGGGCTTGTGAAACCCTAGGACTAAAATACCATAACACCTAAATTAACAATCGGCATCCAAACACTTCACCCAACCCGCTCAGGTTCGACATCGAAAAGAATTCAAGTAATTAAAGGAACCACTTGAAAAACAACAGTCATCGAGTGTCGATCTTAATCGGCATCAGCAGAAGGAAGTTTTGGTTTTCTTTAAGTTTTTTCACATAAAGGTTCAAGAGATAGCCAATCCCCTTTGACATCGATAAAATACGAGGAGGACAGATGATTAACGAAGGATGAAAAGAAATCGTCGATTTCGACTCACTTTATCAGCATCGGGGAAAATCCATAATGATCATATCAAACATTTTTTCCTATGATAAAGTTATCCCCGATCGTCAATCCCTAATGTGGTTTCAGCTTCGGGACTTTTTTGAGGGAGCCAATCTGAGAGCACTTTGGTAGGTTATCGCCAAATGTTGATCCTTGAAACTTTTTCGGCATCGGAAAGGTAAGGTTTGTTTTAGAATGAATAGCTTAAGTAAATTCTCAAATCCGATTAATACGAACAAATTAAGTCACTAGTCTCGAATGCCACATGTCCTTACCAAGTAAGAGAGTCGCACAGTCTAGTTCTATCCCGAGTCATTTTTTGGTTCCATAGGTTCTAGTCACACCTCCAAGTCAAATTTTCCACGTCAAAACTATACGATAAGATCGATTGGCATCGGATATTTGAAAGAGGATATCAACAAAAATGTTCATAGTATAATTCCGACCCCAAATCCACCCAAAGGAGTGACTCAACACAGACTTCATGGTGAAGTCCTATGAACTCCATGACACCAGCTGATTGATGGCCTCATGGTGGAAGGAAGACAATAAATTCACCAATTGAAGCGGTGGATGGTACGCCATGATTAACCTGAGAGAGAGTCATACATATATTTTATGGCTCTCATCTATTGGTTATACGGAGAAAAGGATTGCTCCAAGTTTTCAAAACCTTGGATGCCTTTGGCATACACAGTTGCAATCGTTGGGTGTGGCTTCAACTGGGGAGCAATAATCTCCAAAAAACTAAGCACTTGTGTGCAACAGGCTCAGACCCCGAAGGAAGGAGAGGCACAAACTTTTTACATGGCCTCATACCTAGTCAATGTCATGTGAGCTAGGAACGTCTTCATCGGCATGAATCTGAGCTAGCATGTTGCAGAGCTCCTGGTCCATGTCTACTTTAGCTTGCTAAGGGAAAATAGGTATAATAAATATTACTCCCTCATCTGTGATGAATTCATCGCCCAAATTTATTTTATTCTTTTTAAGAAGGAATTCCCAAGGCTATCGACAACAGCCAAGAAAATGATATCCAAGCACTAGTGCATTTGGGTCAAATTTCGACGGCGCGTTCGCAGTAATTGCCACTTTCTATTGTCAAAAGAATGACAAACCTTGGATCCCCTCAAACGTCGTTTCACAGGATGTCTCTTTTCCAACGACAGAGTTTTCGTCTGTATTGCGACGTTATATGATGCCACATGTCATCATAAATTGGATTTTCCAACCCCATATTGATGTCGTAAGACCGACGTCTAGGTCGTGGCAAGAGAAAAATTTCAGATGTGGCAAGAGAGACATTTCAAATGTGGCAAGAGTGACATTTCAGACGTGGCAAGAGCGACATTTCAAAGGTGGCAAGAGAGATGTTCTGAAGGTGGAAAGAGAGACGTTATAAAGGTGGCAAGAGAGACGTTCCAGAGGTGGCAAAAGCGACGTTCTTAAAAGAGAGACATTTCAAACGTGGAAAGACAGACATTTCGCACGTGGCAAGAGTGATATTTCAAAGGTGGCAAGAGAGATGTTCAAGGGGTGGCAATAGAGACGTTATAAAGGTGGCAAGAGAGAGACGTTTTGAAGGTGGCAGGAGAGACGTTTTGAAGGTGGCATGAGAGACATTTTAAAGGTGGAAAGAGAGACGCTTCATACGTGGCAAGAGAGACGCTCTGAAGGTGGCAAGACCAACGGAACGAGGTATTATCTCCGACATGGTTTCTATGGGAGCGAAAATCTTGGATGTGGAAAGAACGACGCCCGGCGGTGGCAAGAGCGATGATGTGGAATTACTAGCTCTGACCGCGGGTTTCTATGGTAGACAATCTTGAGGTGGAAAGAGAGACATCTTGGAAGTGGAAGGCTTAATGGAAGAAGAGAGTGAAAGACGCCGCAATTGTGACGGGTTGTAGGTATTTAAAAAAATACAATATCAATATCAAGACCTAATAGTCATAACAACCCCAAAGGAGGAGCAAGTCATATAGGTGCATTTGCGACCCACTCTAATAGTTTCCCTCTTAGGCTTTCCCTCGCTGTAAAGGTTGGGCTTTTTCTTTCGGGAGTGTCTAGGAGATAAAAAAGACCCAATAATCTTTAAATTGTGGTGCTCTGCCACAGGTTATTTAGTAATCAAATATTTAAGGCTATATACAGTTTTGGCAGAAGCAATTCGTGCTACAGCTCCAAAATATTGCAAACAAGAAGTAATTCTATTGAAATTTTGAAGAACTTTAAAGTCCTTAAGACAATCTTACATTATAAATTTTGTATTTCTCTACTAGATGGTTTGATCACAATCGCTCCCTTTCAAAACAAAAGCATTCATTTTTGTTAAAAAATGTGAAATCACTATTAGATGACTTAAAGGGATCCATCCCATTATGCCCCTTACAATAACTGAATAGACTACAAGAATTCAACACATTTGAACATTGATATAAATATAACTTCAACTTCATAGCTTGATAGTGGAAGGAAACTCACAAGAAAACAATAGGTTGTTAAAGATGTTGATGCAAGTTGGTGGAACTTGATTATGATGCATAAGTGATCATTGGGTTATTGGAGGAAGTTGAATCCACTCATCTCCACAAACTCAAAATACCCGCAACTTTCTCCATCATAAGTAGAATGGAACTTTCACTTAAAGAGCTCATAGAAATGACCCTCATGGATATTAGGTAATCATGGAATGAGGTCACCAATAGACTTACCAATGGAATTAACTCTAAAGGATCTATTTATGCAATAAGTTAGGAGACCTACCATTCTCAAACGTGAAGTTGAGTTGTGAAGAGTTGGAAATAAGTCCAACCTCACTCATAAGCTACGGTAATGTTGGCAATATGGCTATATCCTCATCAAGAAAAAGGAATAATGATCGTTGCACCTAGATCCAACATCTTGCAGACCTACCATCTTGACCTTGAAGTCGAGTGTGAAGTCTGGCCTTGCTCGTAGGCTATAAAGTAATGGTGGGAAATATGACTAAATCCTTGTTAAGAATTGCCAAACATGCCTTTTAAAGAAGATCAATTTGATAAATGTTGTTATTTCATTACAAATCTCCAAAGTAATTTGTATTTGACAAATCCATTTGAGTTTGGGTAATTAGTAATTGCATATATTACTATTGCAACCCACATTAACACAATTATTCATGCATGAATAGTCTCTTTTTTCAATTATGGTGAATGAACTGACATTAAGTTCATACATGTCTAACAGATCCTTCAAACTTTTACCCAATGAAACATGTTGTCACATCTTCTATCCTAATGAGATTACTCTTAGTATCATCTCCACAAGCATGAAGACCTAAAATATGAGGTATGCAAAATTTGTGCATGACAAATCACTCTTTAAAATGAACTTGTGTCTAACTAAATGTTCATCTCCTCTTCTCTAAATGACGTCCATAGCATAACCATACAAAATTAATCAAACCTACCAACTAATAATATCATAACCATTAAAGATTTCAACAACAAACATACAAAGTTATCATCACATATCAAGAGAACATCAGCTTCCCCGAAAAGAACTCCAAAAGTTTCTCCTTGAGGTTAAGAATTCTCAATGCTTAAGAACAGGAGTAATGATGAAATTGGACCAAACCATGTTCCAATGCCAAGCACTATATGCTATGTATAGGCCTTTCTTTGTGTATGCTAAGGGGTTTTACATAACACTCATGGAGTACACGAACCACTTTCTTCAGATGAAGAAAAACTTTTATATCACCTACAGTGTCAAGGATATATAAAACTTAACTAAAATGCCAACCTTTGAGCTTCGTCCATGATTAAGAGCTCCTCAATTTTGAGCCTCAGAGGTAACCAAAGTAATATGTAAGATATTAACATGAACCTCCAAAAATTGTGAAGCAGAAGGTTAAAAGTCCAAACCAAACTGGCTACTGCAAGAATAAATAGTAAATAGTATATGGCAGTTGATATTTGTATGATGCTTATTTTATGAACTTGTTGAACAAACTTTAGTTCAAGTCTTCAAGCATGCTAGAGATACTCAAATCAACATGAATGGGTGCCACCCACGTAAACTAAATTTGTTTAATCCAAATGCCAACCTTTGAGCTACATAAATTTTGAGCTTCATCCATGGTTAAGAGATCCTTAATTGAGCCTCAAAGGTGACCAAAGAAATATGCAAGATATTACCATGAACTCCAAAAGTGTGGAGCACAAGGTTAAAAGTCTAAACCAAACTACATAGTAAATAAATAGTAATATGGCGGTTTCTGGATTTGTACAATAATCGATAGCTTTTAGGAAGTTGTCACTTGTTGAACAAACTCTTTAGTTCAAGCCTCTGCCAAAGATATTGAAATAAAGCATGAATGGACAAGTATACCGCATGTAAACTAAATTTTGTTTTCATGCTATGAACAAATAAATCAAGAAAGATCAAAAGCATATTTAAGACCTAAATAACACAAGTCTCAAATTTCTACCTTTGTGTTTGGAACGAAGCAAAGACATAATCAAACCCTAGTGATATCTAGGGAAGATTATAGTTCTTATAGATTGTACTTAGAGGGTATGTAGCTAAAAAGGACTTTAAGTATCCGGTTGAGGAGGGGTGGAAAGTTTCTCATTTGCACCTACAACTCAGAGGCTCTTGGGCTGCTTTGCCTCCTTGGCTTCTTCTCTGATAGGGAAAAATAGTCTTTGGTAATCAAAAGACTTGAACGGTGTAATCAGCATGAGCTATAGGAGCATCCTCTAGCTCAATGTCCTCAGACTCGTCGGACTCCTTGAGGACATCTGTAACTACACTAGTAGTATTAGTAGAAGCACGACTCAATGAGAGTTGTGTCAAGCAAATAGACAAGGGGGCTCTATAATTTGTTCTTTTAGGGTTTAGTGAGATAATCTAGGGTTCAAAGTTAAAAAATAAATAAATAAAAATTGCTTTTTTCCTCCAAAAGTGTGCTAAGGCCTGTAGGGAACAAACTAGTATCGACTCGGCAGAGTTGGACAGGTTCGGTACTGAAACAACCGGTTTGTACACCGAACCAACTAGTTCAATACCTAACCAGTCCCCAATCCTATTTGAAGGATGAATCAGTACCCTAGATGGTCAACTCAGTCAACTCGGCCAAGTGTGAGTCTAAGTGGGCCAAGTTTTGAAACACTAAGTTTAAACTCTTGTAATACCAAGTTAAAATAATATTTCTTAGTGTTTACCAAGTCAACGAAAAAACAATTCAAACATTGTTTCTTTGAAGCAATTACCCAATGCTTCTTTGTAAAATAAGTAGGGAGAAAAATTTAGAAAGAACCAATTTATTGTAAACGGTTTGTCCTTGTTTGGAATACATATTCAAATATTTGAATTATGTATAGAAGCTACAAATTTCTACAGATTTGCAGGGATTACTTCACCTACGTACATGGAGAAGGTGCCTCCAATCAGAAGCACCTGAAACATTGCAGGCTTAAAATTAAATTTCTTGTCACAAATAACAAATGTACTACTGTAAAAATAGGAATGAAGTTTTAACCCTTGTAATCAAGACACACACAACAAGCAGTGGAATCTCACCAATACCATTTGTAGTTCACTCTCTGTGAACTACAAATAATGCCAAGGGAATTCATAGAAATCTTGATACATGTGTATGCCAAGTTAGAATTCTAGTCAGAGTCAGTCTCAAAGTTTCCCATCGCATTCAAACCCCTTGGTCTCTACATCCACCCACATATTGAAGAAGTCAATCTTAGTAGGTGAAAAATTGAAGACAATTAAATTAATAAGCAAGTCACACTGTCAACAGTCTATGTCAGAGTAGTTACTAGGTATCCAAACAGAGAAGAATGGTATCCACATTGAATTTGATGTCTTGACTAAAGAAAAGAGCACACAAAGAAGTGAATATACCAGTCATCAAAGTGCATCAGGAATTTCATACTTGTCTATTGGGTAAAATATCAATTATCAGTTTCATGGATTTCAATTTTTAAAATGGAGGTTATGGTGAGATTAGGTCAGCAACTACAGACCTAGCCGAAATACCATCAATGCCATTTACTACGAAATTCATAGAAAAGGGTTTTCCATCTTCCATAGAAACCTTAAAGAAAAGGGTTTGTCATCTGACTAATTACAAAGGGTCTACCATCTAACTAATTTCCTTGAAGTATTTGTATGCATTACTAAAAAATTAATTAGTACCACCCCAAATAAGGACATGCTAATTATAAAAGTGAAAAGCATTGGTTTTAAATATAAGAAACTTGTCATTAATATAAAATTAGGGTGAAAATTAGCATGCTACCACTTTCTCTCTTTTGGTATTACCATCTTATGTTGGAACTGGTCTTCTGGGAACATGTGCAAATAGATCCACTCCACTTCAATTGGTTTGAAAATTTGATCTATATTTGAGCAAGGTGGATATTGATCATGATCTAGTGGATCTTTATCTATATTTGAAATAGGAATACTAGCATATTATATTTATTCTCAAACACTTTTGAAATGGAAAAGATGTTATAAGCTTCTATCCCGCATCTAGGGAATCTGTTGTTGAAGCTAGCTCTTGATATTTATCTACACCAGTATTTGATCTTTCTAATTTAATTACAAACAATAGAAAATTGGGGTAAAATACCTTTGGATAATGGCCATTAACAAGAAATTGGGAAAAAATACCTCCCAATAATTGCCAATAATAGAAAATGGGGGCAAATGGAAATATATGGTTCGAATTTTAGAAGGTGAAATCTATTTCTTTGCTCTCCTCTCCCAAATACCCACGGGTGAAGGGTTTTAGAGATAAGTTTTTAGGCCAAATTTAGCTATGAATAATGAACCCCTCAAGCTCCTCTATGGAAAAAACCAAAATTTGTTCTACTCTCCATGGCTAAATTTCACCTTAAAATTTTCTATGTAGATCAATTTGTTGTAAAGGACATGATTGATATTTTTTTGAGGTGGTTGCCTCGGATATTGTGATGAATTTTTTTATATGTGCATAGTGGGAAATAATCTTTCCTCAAATAGAAACAAGTGTGTAGATATGGTAGCCAATGTCAATGAAACCAACATGCTATGACATCAACATGTCAATCCCACCAAATATAGATATTTGTGACACATGACTTGACTACATCAACCATATGTAGTCAACTCTTGGTTGCTGAAATTCCATGGATTGAACCATCCAATGGTGTTTGTGGTGGGTGTATTGGAGGGAAGCATAATCAAGAGTCCCTTCCTAAAAACAAAGCGAGGCAAGCTTCTCGACCCATTGTATTGATTCATAGTGATATTCATGGCCATGTGTCTTAAGACACCTTCTAATGGGGAGGAAAGTATTTTCTCACCTTCATTGAGGATTTTCCTACTTTATTTGGGTATACACCATTAAATATAAAGATGAGGTGTTTGAAGATTTTAGGGAATTCTAAACCTTTTGTGGAAAAATCAAAGCATCTAGAATATCTATTGTCTTAGGATTGATGGTTGAAGTGAATATATTAGCAATTATTTCCACTCATTTCTCATAACTCATGGCATCTCTTACCAAATAACTATTCCTTACACTCCACAACAAAATGTAATAGAACATAACAATAAGGCTATTATGGAGATGGCTCACCGTGTGCTTCACTCCAAGAAAATGAATCTTACATTCTAGGGAGAGGGAATCGTTTGCATAGTTCATATAATCAATACAACACATACTCATGCTTTCACAAGGAGTTGTACATGTGAAAGCATGAGTATGGAAACAAACCTTCGATCTATTTCAAATTTCAAAATCTTTGGATCTAGTGCATGGGTACATGCTCCTAATGAAAAGTAAACACATCAACATCTCCAAACTAATACTACAATGCTATGATTCAATGCAACAAAATTTTTTTAGGTATACTTCCTTTATGAATTCATTACTTATAGGTGGTTGAATATAGAGAGGCACCCTTTCATGATTTCCTACTCACAGTCTACTAGGATCTCTCCCAATACTCCTTTCAAACGATTCTCAATGTGATTTCATGGATTGTGCCTCCTCATATTATGATGTATGTCTTCCTTTGTATGAATTCTTACATGTGTTCATGTATCTCTCACACTATGAAGGTGAGAGATAAATGAACACATGGAAGAATTCATACAAAAGAAGACATGCATCATAATATGAGAAGGCACAATCCATGAAATCACACCGAGAATCATTTGAAAGGAGTATTCTAAGAATAAACGATGATTAGTATGCTCCTTTCAATCCTCCATCCAATGAGAAAATCAATGATGATGAACATGATGGTGATGATGATGATGACTTCCTTTGGGAGGTACATCTTACCAGTTACTCTCCATCTGCCTCACCCAAATCCTCTACCTAAGTGGGATATCTCGACCATTATTTATGCAACTAAGTTTCTTATTGGTCCCAAGAGTTATCAAGGGAATTGTCTAACTCCACCTCAAACTATTATTACTTAGGTTGTTGAGATTCCTACAAAATACCAAGATATTTCCCACAAGTCACTCTAGAGCATGATTTATATTGTTGAGGAAACTGGGTGGATTTTTAGGGAGCCATGTGGATTTCACGAGGGTAATACATGTTTTCTTCATTGAGGACGTAATACAAATCTTGTGATATAATGATTTCCCTATATGGCCCCATTTCAAATTAAGAAGAGGTGTTAGAATTATTAGTGTAATATTCACATGTGGCCAAGACAAAATCATATGTATCGTTAGTGTATTTGTGATCATAGATAAGACCATCCTTTAAACAATTATTATCATTTATTCTAATACTATGGATTGTTTAAGTCCAACCTAGTCAGTCCTTGTAACATCTAGGTCATCAACCCCTCATGTGGGTAAAGTAACCCATTTGAGTTGTGTGGCAATACCATAATCCCTCATTTGTACATCATCATGTATTGTGATATCTCTTAATCTCTCTTAGAGGCTTATGCCCAAAGGCATAATAAAAAATATCATATTTGTTACTTAAATGTAATTTTTACTCTCAATTTCTCTCTAACTGTTTGCCTATATTATTTATCGCTCTATGACGCCACGTGTAATCATGAATTCGATTGTTCAACTCCCATTATGGTCTCAGACACACTATGTAAGTATACATAGTCACCCCCTTTATCCCTTTACACACTATAATCCCAACCCCTTGACCCAAGACATGACAATTGAACCCTGAAGAACTTCTAGCCTTGACTACCACCATCATTTTGGCTCCACATCTGATCGTTGTTCATGCATAAGTACTTCATCCTTTGTTATTGTTACATCTATGTCCATTTCAGGTTTGATGTTGTCAAAAATTCTACTTCTTGTCTTTGTTATGGTGAAATCCTATGCTTTCATAAGTCATGTTCCGAGTTTCTGCAATTGTCTACATTCAAGACATTAATTAATTTTACCATCATCCCATTGGAATAATAATAATGTTTGATAATAATGAATCAAAGAATATTTACACAAATGGTTGAAATAATTCTTGCATATACTATTTATCAACTATCATAAGATTATTGAAAGTGTCGAGTTTACTTTACAATGAAAACACTGCATTCATTAAAATATGTAATGTACCCCGCTATTACAACACTTCTCAAATAATATCATACATGAAGACAAACATTGCATATTTGGTTGTCTAAGTAGGGTTGGATTAAATTTTGATGATGATGAGCATTTTGGACAATAGATTGAGTAAAAATTGAAGTAGTAAAAATTCATTCATGTTGGTAAAACATTGGTCGCAGAGCAATGCCATTCAAAACATCACAATTGCAACATAAATCTTCACAAATGTGGAAAGAACGACGATATGTCACAAACATGGCAAGAGAGATGCACTATCCCCATAACATTGTGACCATGAACACAACAACCCCTTAATACACCATGCGATCCCCGATGCAATCACACCTAACACATTACAACCACGAACATGCTAATCCTCTAATACACTATGGTTGGCATTAACCCATTTGAGTCCAAACACAATCATGATTTAATATATTGACCCAATCCCATGAACCTAGTAACCCACTAGTCATATTTGACCATCGTTAACTATATTGACCATGGTTGATGCATGACCCTATGAACCTCCTAACTATTTAATCCCATTGAACCCATCTCATAACCCCTTTGACCCACTAACTTCATCGAAATATACCCACTAATCCATTAACTATGTAACTTACTAATCCCTTAACCCATGACCTCCTATTACATTCACCTAGTAAACTAACTAACCTTCACCTTATTGATTGATATTGATCTCCATTCACCATTGTTGACCATGATTTCGAGCATAATTCATCATGTTTGACTATAGTGGACCATATTTAATGTGGTTGAATCATATTGACCATCTTAATAATAACCTACACTTGTTCTAAACCCACAACTAGCACACTAGTTTCCATTAAGGCTTAAGGAAGCTTCTTTCTCTCATGATACCATTTTTACTACTCACTTGGCATCCAACCCCTCAAGTACTCAATGCTCCGACACATAAATTTTCATGATGGTCCCAAATAGATTCTAACCTTTACACACTATAATCATTTACCCCTATAACTCATGACATGAAAATCACACCGTAAAACATTCTAACCACTAACCACTATGTTCCAAGCTGTCAAGTATTATAGAAAACTTGTCGAACATCCATAAAATGCAACATGTTTATAGATTTTGTAATGTCACAATTCCGACGTAAAAAACTATGACCAAGTAGTATTTTGACTTTAATAACATAATTGAAGGTGACCGTTTGAGGGGAAACCTAGTTTCCAAAACGTTGTAATTGTGACATACCACAAATGTGGCAAGAACGATGTATATGTCACAAACATGGAAAGAGATCGGTGGAAAATGTGAAAGAGCTTAATGCTAATGTGGGCAAGAGAGACGCCAATGTGGGTAAGAGAGACATCAACGGAAAGATCAACGCTATCTGCAATAATATGATTTTTTTTTTAATTTTCTATTTTATAATAATATGGACAATTTTGTCCATAACGCCGCAAATAAAACATCTAATTTTACAATATGTACCAGTGAAGGTAGGCCATCGTACTTGATGCTACGCCACCTACAACAAGGTGTTCTAGCCACTGAGAACCACATCTCCCACCATCTCGCTGTCCCACTACCAAGTTGTGGGAGAAATTTGTTATCGGACCATCCTACAGGGCTACAACGCCAAACTAGTCAAAGACAAGAAACAATATTTCATACCCCATGGTTTCCATCTAGGGTTCCCATTTGCAAAGGATACTCCACTCAAGCCAAACAAGAAGGGTTGGACCAACTTGAATTCAAGTCTCAAATAGGGTTTATTCTCATAGCATGATCTAAAGGCCTCATCCCGCAACATTACGCTTCATAGGTGTCATCCTGATGGTCGTATGCTCACAATAAGTTCGAGGACGAAGTCTTCAGAGAATGCCTAGGACTGGGAGGAGGTGGCGCAAAGGATGGCTGACCCAAAAATGACCAGGTTCAAGTCCATGAGCATGGAATAACAAGTGGAAACAATAAAAGCAATCGGCTCAAGATCTCGATCCAAGCAAGAAATCGAAAGCATCAAAGGAAACAAAAAGTGAAGAGTAGGGATTGTTTTTTACACTGGAGGCACAGGAAAGGGTATTGGTCCTAATGGAATAGACACATAGAGTAATTGATCAACTACAAAATGATCCTGACCTCATAGATATGACATATTCTACGACAACCCAACCGAAGTCGGTGGTCCAAGTGAACCCGTAGCCAAATTGAAGAGATCAATCGAAGTTAGATAAACCCTCAAGATTCAACACCATAGGTTGATCATGGGCATTTCGACTACCAAGATAGCGAGGAGGACATCAGGGAGAGAAATTCCACCAAACCCCTTACATGACTTAATAACTATCTATGATGATGAGCAGAGTTCATAGGTTTCCCTGATGACTCTGGTACAGATTACAGAGGAAAAGGAACCTAAGAAAGTATCTTCCCTAGCTCCCGATGCTCCAAATCAAATCCTTCCACAGAGAGACCAGGAGGTTGAAAGTGTCTTAGACATTGAGTTACTCAATACACTGGGAACCCAAGAGGACAAACCGAAAGATGAGCTAGGATCAGGTGAGCAAGGGGAAGAAATTCCATAGTAGGAAATCGACATCTCAACAGATGATTATCAAGTAAGTACCGATCCTGCCCCTGATGCATCAATTTTGGCCATTATTTTACCTCCCGATGAGCAATAACCAGAGGCCAAACTTTCAAGACACACAGAAGAGGTTCAACAACCTAGTCTTGAACAGATATACATTGTCAAGAGCATGGTAAACACACTTACTTGGGGAGAGCAGAAAACCCCCAAACCCATGGATGAGGTCACTGATATACAAGCCATCGCCTACGACCGAAAGAGGAAATCCATCATGAAGAGAAACACCAAGAAGAGGAGGATTACTCTGCACAGTTCCATCCTCATCACCACAGAGGAGAAATTGATTAGCACGGAGTATGCCAAGACATCCGAGCTTATCAGCGCAAGGATGGAAATCATAGATGCCACCCTAGATAGAGAGAGGAAGGATGAAGAGGAGTTGTTTGTTGCGCTGAAGGAGTTGGAGCATCTGCACCATTTGGTGAAATATTATTAGGACTCCATGTAGGCCATGGTTTTCTTGAGAAGAGAATTCCAGGATGCCTACAGTAAATTCATGAATGAGTGGCACCTTTTCACTGCAGGGATAGCCAATTTCCAAGAAGACACCCTTATGGTGATGGTGACATGCAAGGATATGGAAATGTGGTATGAGAAATCACAACAAGCAGTAGAAACGATCGATTACATCAGAGTGGTTCAACATGGTCGAGACGTCGAAGAGCACGACATTTGGGTACTAAGGGATAGCAGCATCAACCACATAAAGAATTCAATCGAATACTGGGTGGAAATGGATCAAGAACATCATCAGGAAATAAAAGAGAAATGGGGCTAGTGTGAAAGAATTTCGACCAAGATCAATCGGGCGATGAGAGACATCAGGCTCCCAGAATTCAACACACTCGATGACATTGTCGAATTGCATGACATTGTCAAACTACATGTCTAACAAGACTCATCGTGGGCTACAAAGATAGAAAAGGTGGCAAACATGGTGCAAGGTCAAGTACAATAGTTCATGGAGCACCCGGTCAAGGCTCAGAAAATGTTACAGTAATTAAGCACTAAAGTAGTCAAGTATCGGGCACGGGCAATGGAGATAAAGGAGATCCTTTCGACCCCAATGAACCAACACATATTCCTATATGCCAACACATGCGAGGAACTCTTCATCAAATGGTCAGAGTATGAGGAGAGTCATCCACTCAAGTGAAACCATTTTATGACTCTTAGAATTCTGAGAGATGAAAGCATCATGTGGCGATGTTTTGTTTTACTTAGCTTACACTTTTGATAGTTAGTTTTAGTTAATAATTTGTTATCAATAAGAGGATCAACCTGTTAGAAAAGGTCGATGGTTTTTGCAAAGACCCTCATTTTTGGAATTGTAAAGAACTGTTTCAGAGATACCTTAATTGAGAAGTCATGTTTAGGACCCGAGAACAAGTTTTTTTCGGTTTTCATCAAAGGCGTGTGTGATTGGATCATAAGGAGGAATTACTTTTAACTTTATCTCATGAATGGATTTTGTAATGATTAAGAGTTTCTGAATCTATTGATAAGTTATCTGATTCAATATTTTTATAATTCTTGTTTGTAATGATGTAAGACAAATCGTTGTGTTAATTTGTGATTAGTGATTAGATCTAAGGAAACTATTTTTCTTGCCATCATTTTATTGCATGTATGTTCTCTTTTGATAATTGTATCTCAGTCAATAATTGGAGAATGAGCAAGTTAATTTATTAGTACTAGGCTTGGTGTAGGTGTAAGAATCATTGTATGCATGCTTGAGTACGAGGGTTATCCCAAGCTCAACCTTCTTCAGTAATTAATCATTTCCCCTTTGTCAGCCAACTGGTTTATACCAACATTTATCTTCTATCGGTCCCACCTATAACAGAAAATACAAAATATAGAACATTCAAATTGAAGGAGGAGCTTTCACAAGAAGACCATGTCAATCACTACATAAATCCCATCTATCAATTGGCCATATCGCAAGATCTGGAGAACCATTCCACCATTAAATGTTGCAGAGTCTAATTGGGCATCGGTGGTGAGTTTGGTTCCTACTATTGAGTTAAAGGGATTTAGGACCCCTCAACACATAATGTGGGTCATTTGCATACAATGTGATGCCCTTCGGCCTAAAAACGCCCCTGCATTTTTTTCTAGGATTGTGATAGCATCCCTCCGAGAATTTATTCACAAATTCATAGAAGTCTATATGGATGATTGGACAGTATACAGTTTGATCAAAGAACATGTAGTTCTACTATGTCAGATGTTTGATAGATGTAGGGAATTGCAGATATCTTTGAACCTCATAAAGTGTATCTTATGTGTGCCACATGGAAATATGTTAGGCCACATAGTATGCCGAGAAGGAGTATTGGTAGACCCAATCAAAGTTGCGTTCATTGTGAACATGCCACCGCCTACGAGCGCTAAACAATTTTTCTCCATGTTGGGGCACACAGGGTACTATTGCAGGTTTATCATAAGGTATGCAAACATTACTGCACCCCTGGAAAATCTACTAAAGAAGTCAGAAGTGTTCCAGAGTGTGATAAGCATTCGACATACTGAAGGAAAATATCATCACAACACCTATTATGATATTTCTGAATTGGGAAAACAAATTTCATGTGCACATGGATGCTTTAGGTATTTCCCTTGGAGCTATCTTAGTGCAACCAAGAGATGGAACCATGGATCATCCCATCTACTTTGCTAGTAGGAAGGTGTCGCATGATTGGAGAAACTATACAACCATAGAAAGGGAGAGTTTAGCTATGATTTAGTCTCTATGGAAGTTTATACATTACTTGTTAGGCTCTCATTTTAAACTTTTTACTGATCATTTTGTGTTAAAATATCTAGTTAGCAAGCCTATCTTGGAAGGAAGAATTTGTCGATGGTTGTTATTGTTTCCGGAATTTTCATTTGAGGTGATCATCAAACTAGGAAGATGTAATGTGGGCCTTGATCACCTATCTAGATTAGAGTCAGGAGAAAGCGGTGGAGCAATCGATGATCAGCTCCTAGATGCAGACCTGTTCTGGGTTGAGGCTGTACCAGAATACTTGGAAGATATAGCAATCTTCTTGAGCATAGGGACCTACGCAGAAATGTACTTCACAAATCAAAAACATCATATGGTGGATCGATCAATGGACTATCAATTGATTGTGGGAAAATTATATAAGTTGGGCCTAGATAGTATCCTCAGGAGGTGTGTCTTAGACCACGAAAGATAAGACATATTATGGGAGTGCCACAATGGAGTTGCGGGAGGCCATGTTGGAGGAAAGGCCACTGTGCAGAAAGTCCTCCAAGATGGACTATGGTGGGCCACACTCTTCAAGGATGCGAAGGAATATGATATATCTTGTGACGTTTTTCATAGAGTAGGCAATCCATCATGATGAGACGAATTTCCTCTTCATCCAATTCGAGCTCTGCAAGAATTTAAGAAGTGGATGGTTGATTTCATTGGGCCAATCAACTCTATGGCTAAGAACTCAAAGGCTAGGTACATTATTACCACAACTGATTACCTTACATGATGGGGTAAGGTAGCAGTTGTTCAGGATTGCTCGATCGATACTGCTACCAAGTTTATTTTTGAAAGTATTATCACTTGGTTTGGATGTCCTGGGAGTCTGGTCAGTGATCAGGGTGGTCATTTTATCAATAGTACAATAGAAAAGCTTATAACAGAATTCTTAATCCAACATCATAAAATTATCCCCTACCATTTGTTGGACACACCTTCCACACTTAGAGGGGGGGGTGAATGAGTGTGGGGATCGTTTTCCCAAAACTTCCCTCTTACACAAAACTCATTAGTTAGAATTTGACATTTACTCATTACTCATTGTTGTCATTAATAACCAGTTATATGTGAGCACATATCAGCAACATATATTAGCAATATATCATCAACAAGTCATCACCACAATGAACACAAAGAACACAAGATGTA
>SNQJ01S0168038.1:0-20824 GCA_010110895.2 Picea sitchensis
TCTGTCTTCTGTTTTGATGTTTGTTGTTTCTTTTCACAGTTTTAATTTGTTTTCAGTTGATATTAGCTTGTAGTTTGTTCTGTATTCTCTAACCTTTCCTCCCACAACTGTCGTGCCCTGCAAAGCCCAACAGGGCATGCAAGTACCCTCGATTTGCTCACCAGGAAACGAATTGGGTGCGAACACCACCAGTGGCAAGAATTATTCCCAACGTTTGTGTTGGTCCATCACGTACATGTGCAACATGTCCTCCAAGGTCTAGTTCAATCGTTTGGTCTGCCCATTAATCTCTAGGTGATACGCATTTGTGAAGTTAAGTTGGGTTCCCAAGGCCTCTTGGAAACTCATCCAAAATCATCCAGTAAACACCGATCCTCGATCGGATATAATACTCTTAGGCATGCCATGCAGCCTCACAATCTCACTGAAGAAAACTCTAGCTATGTCAGGTGCCTGATACATCGTGCGTACAAGAATGAAATGAGCACTCTTCGTCAGAGTGTTGACTACCATGAAAATCGAGTCATGTCTTCTTGCCGTCAATGGCAATCCAACAATAAAATCCATTGAAATAACTGCTCATTTCGATTCTGGAATAACGTGTGGCTGTAGTAATCCTGCTGGGTGTCTATGTTCAGTCTTTACCTACTGACATTCTAGACATCTGGCCACATAGTTCACTATGTCTGCCTTCATTCCCTTCCAAAGGAATAAGGGTTTAAGGTATTCCCTCATCTTCGTGACTCCTGAGTGAGCCATGTAGACTGCTTTATGAGCCTCTCTTAGGATCAATCTCCTTAACTCGTCATTCGGTGGTATGTAAATCCGATTTTTAAACCTCAATAATCCATCGTCATCAAACGTAAATCCTTCAAATATCGATACCATCATTGTGTTTTGTCCGATAAAACCCTCGACCTTTTTGTACCAGTCATCGTCACACAGTAAAGTTAGAATCTTTTCATGTAGATTCATCTAAAGAGGCAACACCGAAAATATGCATGGTCTTCGACTCAATGCATCTGCCACTCGATTCACCGTTCCTTTTATGTAAATAATCTTGAAGTTGTACTCGCTAAGAAATTTCGACCAATGCCATTGTCGTGCGTTCAAGTCGCCTTGCGTAAAGATGTGTTGTAGTCCACAGTGATCCCTCTTTAGTTCAAATTTTCGTCCAACAAGGTAGTGTCTCCAAACCTTCAAGGAATATATGATAGCTAACAACTCCAAATCATGCGTCGCAAAGTTTTCCTCATGCCTTCTTAGTTTCCTCAATATGTAAGTGATCACTCGACCATCTTGCATCAAGACTTCGCCTAAGCCTTCCTTGGATGCATCAGTGCATACCAAGAGGTCCGCATCCATGTCAGGGACTTTTAGTATCAGTGTTGTTTTCAATAGCTCTTTGAGCCTCCGAAATGCTACCGCGCATTTCTCGGTCCAAACAAACATCTTGTTCTTCTTCTGCAATTCTGTGATCAGATTTGATATCTTCAAAAATCCCTCAATGAACCATCGATAGTATCCTTCTAAACCCATGAAGCTACGTATTTCCAGGACGTTTGTCGGTGCAAGCCATTCCATAATAGCCTCGACCTTTGTTGGATCCATGGTGATACCTTCGTCGAAGATGGCATGCCCCAAGTAGTGAATCCTTGATTGATAAAATGATCATTTGGACAAATTCCCATACAATTTGTGCTCTCGCAAACACTGTAGTACCAAGAACAAGTGCTCGTCATTCTCCTCCGATGTTCGACAGTAAATCAAAATATCATCATTGAATACTTGGACAAACTTGTCCAAGTACTCGTGGAACACCCCATTCATCAAACTCATGAATACTCCTGGGGCATTGGTCAGTCCAAACGGTAAAACAGTAAACTCGTAATGTAAAAAACTCATCTTAAAGGTGGTCTTAGGGACGTCATCCTCCTTAATCCGTAACTGGTGGTATCCTAATCACAATTCGATCTTTGAGAACATCGTCGCACCCTTCTTTTGATCGAATAGATCATCAATCCTTGGCAACGGATATTGATTCTTGATTGTTGCCTTGTTCAATTGACGGTATTCAATGCAGAGCCTCCACGACCCATCCTTCTTTCATATGAAAATAACAGGTGCACCCCACAGTGACACACTTGGACATACCAGTCCTAGGTCTATTAATTCCTTCAATTGCATTCTCAACTCCTGTAACTCTGAGGTCAACATTTGATAAGTCATTCTAGCTATTGGTTCAGTCTCTAGTTTTAAGTCTATGGTAACTCCAAATCCCTCTCTGGCATCATCCTGGGTAACTCCTCTGGGAAGACGTCCGCAAGATTTCTCACCACAGGAAGGTGTTCTATACCTTCCGCTACTCCCTTCTCATTCTACACAAGGATCACAAAAATCTTACCTCCCTTGCACATGCTCTTCCGTAACTGCAAGGACAAGATAAACCTCAGGGAAAATCCCTGGTTTTGACCTACAATCATGCGTCTCTGTCCCTCATCATTGACCAAGCTCAATTGTTTTGTATTACAGTTGAGTGTCACCTCATGTGACTCTATCAATCCATACTAATCACAATGTCATGAGATCCAGAGATCGTGACATACAGGTTGGTCCTAGAGATAGCTCTCCCAAGCTAAGGGTTCAGACCGTAACCCTTCCTCCAACCTTTTGTTGGCCCCCAAGGCCATTTCTACAAGCTACACTCATCATGTTTGAAAGCCCTTACTTTAATCATTTTTATGTTACACCTGAAATGAAACTCTTGGTCACACTGGGATCTATCAAAATACTAAGGGTCTGATCAGCAACAGTACCTGACGTCTCGAGCACAATCGACTAGTGCTCTGCCTGGTTTTTTTTCACCACTGCATGAATCCTTTGGGCCTTGCCCAAAATTCCCACGATAGTGGGTTCGGATGATCCATATGCTCCGGCCCTTTCCTCTGGGTAGTCGTGCTAGTACTGTGGCTCCCCATAGTCCAACACACTTTCTTCAGTCCAGTAATCCTGGTACCCAAAGTAGAAGTTGAATTCTAACAATAAGACCAAAATCGAACTTCTTGACCTTAAGTTTCTGGGTAATTTTGTGTGGAGCACACTGAATCTGCTCCAAAACGGGCCTCATACTCAAGCACTATGTGGGTGTCTCTTCGCAAGGCATTGAAATCATTGAGCTAACGCTCAACAAATTCCTTAGAAAGATACCTCTCCTAGAACCATTCCTTGAATAGTTTGCATGACACATCTTCGATGGTCATAAATAAAAATGATAGTATTGTCTTCCACCATGGAAGAGTGCTCCCCTTCAGTGGAGGATTTCCATGTGGACCTTCGTGTTGGAAGTATAATTGTGAAGCGAAAGCACATCTCCATACCCTCCCACCATGCCTTGGCAGGTGTGTCGTCCTGGGCACCAAAGAACTCAGAAATTGACCATCTTGAGTTTGAAGTGAATACTAATGATACTGGTTGGGTGCGCTGTGAACCCTTCGGGGTACAGGCAGCCTGGCCTTATCTTAGTACATATGGTGAATCAAGGCCTCTGGCATTCCTCGAAAGCACCTTGTCAAGCCATCATCATCCATTATAACAATCAGATCCATCCCAAGGACTTGTTCCTCCCCTTGGGGTTAGACTCCAAGGGTGTGACACCTATGGAGGCATCGCACCTCCGTCCATGGTACCCGCTGTAAACCTTTGTGGTGTCCTCTAATCGACATCACCACAAGGACACGTTGAAGTTTTTAGTTAGTGCTAAGTCAACTCAAAGGTTCACTGCAGTGGAAACATGGTGATCCACAGTCGCGAGGTTGAACCCGCTCTGATACCATATGTAAAGATCCCCAACCGTTATGACACCTACGACGTACAACAGGTAAACACAAAAATACTTTTTTTTGTTTTTGTTTTTTTTCAAAAAGACCATAACATCAACAATAAGTCCTATCGACACAACTCGAAGACATCATGTGCTTGAATTCCATGTAGCACCTAAACAAAGCATATTAACACATCCTAAAGCTTTAATCAATGATGAACAATACTCAAATAAATTTAAATGACTAAAGCTAACATCGGCAACGATCTACTAGGGACAACCTACTAAAAACCATCACCAACAGAAAAAATTCAAGGCGAGTGAGTAAGATAAGATCAACCATCACTCGTTACAATAAGTTTTGTTTCACAAGGATTATGTAATTGGAATCATCAAGTAGTACACTAAAATTCTAACACGCAAGGAGGGGGTACTTGTCCAAGACCAGTAACAAGTCATTAATTTCCATACTCGCGAGTACCCCATTACCTAACATCACCCATATCTTATAAGTTCGTGCGTACAATCAAAATTAGTAGCAAGGTCAATCCCATTTCAACACTCTTCAAAGGGCGCAAGAGAAAACAATTTACTAAAAGGTGCAAGATGTTAGGAGTTCTTAAACAACATGAAACCAACTTACTTTTTAGAGCAAGGTCAACATAGTGATAACGCCTCACCCTAACATGCAGAATATAAGAACTTGGATGAGGTAAATTGAGATTCTTCAACCTGCAACATCTATTACTTTTCTCGGGGTTGCACAACATGCACTATCCTTATTATTAATTGTACGCAAGTCACTTTATAATTCCTCGTGAATGATTAACATAATTTAACAAAGGTGAAATCCTTAAATGAAATACTTATTAAGTCATTAATATAAACAATGCCTTTCACTCAAAGGTAGAGTTCCTAAGAGAAACTTCCTTAAACATGAGGGTCCTTTGCATTTATTCCTTGAAATTCCTATTGAAAAAGTATGTAGTGAAAAATACTATAATATGTGAGATCTGTCTGATCTAAGGTTTAATAGATTACTCTACTAGAAGGTAAGGAGTAATTTAGTTTCCCAAAATAAGTAAGTGGAACAACTCTAAAGTTTAATCAATTACCCTCGTGATTGATTTAACTTATTAATCATTCAATTTTCCAACCAATCATCCCTTTAATATTTTAATAATCATTCCTTTTCAGCTAACTTAACATTTAGAAATCATTTCTTTTTCAACTAAACTTAATAGTTAGTAACCATTCATTTTTCTGAACTAACCGTAATATTTAATAGTCATCATTTTTTTCAAAATTGAAGTGAATATTTAATAATATTCCTTTTCACAACTAAACTTAATATTTAATATTAATAGTCACTCCTTTTTCAAAAATGGAACTTAATAAGACATCCCTTTGCCAAGTAATTTGAAGAGTCAGGTTAACGACAAGTGGAGTCATACAATCCATTACAATTATATTTCAACCAAGAGTTAACTGGAATAAATATTCAATCTACAAAAATTTAACTTGATCAATATCTCCTTAATTTTTCCGCACACTGAAGTTTAGGGCCACAATAGCATGTAATTAACCCAACATTTCATTTCTGCAAATAACTAAATCAAGAAGCAAGGGATCAGGCAACGAAATTTCATTTCTGCAAATAACTAAATCAAGAAGCAAGGGATCAGGCAACGAAACGTCTTCAGAAATATCAGGGCAGTAATTAAAGGCAAATGTGGTATACAAATTTAATGGAAAATGTGCCCAATCGAAAGCATACTCAATCAATTTAAAGGCTAATCGTATCCACTCAATCAACAACACAGTCATCCATTTATGCTACCCAAATGAGGGGACAATTACACCAGTTAAATCCCTGGTAGTCAGCAGGAGCTCCTCCAATTGTTGAATTCAATAAAGTTCATGGTGAATTATAGAAAAAACAAAGGCATCATCTTAATGGGTGTCGCGTGGTCAGAAAATGCGCATATCTTTATCGGGTAAATTCTTTAATAATAACATGGAAAACACGTGTACATTCCCTTACCCAATTTCTTGGTCAATTATAGGGAAAACACAGACATTCTTTCACTGGAACTTTCTTGGTTAATAACAGTGAAAATGTAGACATTCCATTACTGGAAATTCCTTGGTCAATTATAGGGCTAACGCATACATTCTTTCACTGGCAATTTCTTGGTTAATAAATGTGGAAAACGCAGACATTCCTTTACTGGAAATTCGATGTGCCAAACTCACTAGAAGGGAACCACAATGTCGCCTTGATTTAAAAAGAAAAGAAAAATGCTAGGCAAAACACACCAAACTTGAAATTACATTGTCACAACATTTAAAACCAAAATGTTGGCAAATGTAATTCATTTGTGCCTCGTAGATAAACTATCCCTCAATATAAAACACAAATTAAATGTACCCACCAATGCACCATAACGCAGAGTTAAATTTTTCATCAAAGGCAGAGTAAACTTATCCCTCCATGCATAAAAACACAGTAAAAAATGTAAAATGCAGAGCACAGTAAGAGACGCAAGGGTCCAAAGGAAAAGTCACTGAAATGATCCAAGGGATTCTATTAGTCGCAGGCACGTGAGAAAAACCAACAAGGACTAAACATAATCCATATGTAGATGTCTTTGCTAGATGGTGCAAGTCAAAACAATAAGCCAAGGACAACAACAAAAGTAGATTAACGGATGTAAACGCCCTTTGCCTATCATCCACAAACAGAAAAGTGTGGCATTGAGATCCATAGTATATTAACTTTCAAAGTGACACCAGATAGGCTCTTGGCCAACTTCTTAGGTGAGGGACTGATGAGCTAGGGATGAAAGGGAAAAATAACCACAATCTTCACAATCAATACACCACAGTAAGGGCCAAGACATAAGCTCTGAATCAAGGCTACATCTAATCAATCGCTGAGCTAAGGATATAGAAAAAATTCGCCATCAACTAGAATTCAAGACAATCATTATACTTACCCAATTAAACATGTAGGTCTGAAATCATAAATCATACTAACAATCTACCATGCAAAAATAAAGGAAGGGTATCGTTGTCCAATCACCCGCCTGAAGTTGATGTCTTGTGCTAGCTCCATGCACTCCTTGTTTCATTTCTTATGAGATTCTCACCGGCATCTCCCAGCCCAACACTAGTACTCTTCTTTCCCCATTCCCGAGCTACAAAATGTACACACACTATTCAGACCAAATTTAGCTCCCATCTCACTGCAAGGTTGAGCTACTATCTCAATCGAAATGGCATCCCAACTCCCCACAAGCTAAGTCAGTCAAGTATATATTTTTCCAGAATGTTACCACTAAAGAGATCTTCCCTTCGGCTTCCCTCCATTATATAGAGTTTCAACCCCCTTTACCTTCCCAAAATCCCATTTAAATTAATTCCTAAAAATCCTCCCTCGCACAAGTGTCACCCATCCCTCTATTCCTCCACATAAATTCACTTTTAATTAATTAATTACCTCCTTATTTCCTCACCCACCTAAATTCAATCCTATAATCGCTCCTAGGTGTCCCCATATTCTCTAACAAGTTTTAATGACTTTCCCATTACCAATTTACTAGTTGATTTAATTTAGAAAGTTCTTAAATGTTACATACCTTACTAAGCCTGACTTTCCGCTTTTTCCTCAGGCTTCTTTCTTTATGTTTCCTCTTTTTCCTATTTTCCTATTTATTTTAGATTTCCTTCTTTCTCCTTTTCATTTAGAACTCAATTCTATGTATGCATAATTTAACTTTTCCCTTTTCCCTCTTTTAATTAATAAATTTTAAATTATCATAATATAATAAACAATTATTTCCCCTTTAAATTTTATCCCAATAGATTTTATGAATCAATTAAATTAAGCTACTCCCTTCTTCTTACAAGATTAATGAAGGCTATCATCATTATTTATATATATATATGATTTAAAAATTTCGCTTAATCGTATAATTTAGACCTAGACTTTAATTTTCGTGTTGGGCAAAATTTTATCAAGGAAATCGTTTTAAAAATTTCTTATCACGCTATTCATCCTAAGGCCATCTAGGTTCATTCCATTATCATTAACAACACTGCCTCTTCAGACGACTAGGTGCCCAAGGGTGCCACTCACCATATGTTTCCTTTGCATGATCGCAGTTGACGTGCCCTTCAAGACGCACTAGGTGCTCCAAGGGTGCCACTCGCCTCATCTATTTCCCTTGCGCGACGTGCCCTTTAGGATGCACTACATTCTCCAAGGGTTCCACTCTCCTCTTGACTGACTTGGTAGACATCAAAAACCCCTGGAGTCAATACTCCGCCAGGTGAACTTGTGGGAGACTAAGGGCCTCTAAGGAATAAGGCCCTTGCCTTATTACGCGCCCCTTAGAATCATCGTGAGTGACTGCTATCCACACCCCTCCCTCAACATCTCTGGTAGTCATGCGTGACCCCTCTACTCCACATGTGAATCTGGTCGGCAAGCTATCGTTAGCCTGCACCATCAACGAATCATGTCAGAAATATATCCATATCATATCATCTAATCAAATGCACTAATATCACATATAAAACAATCAAACCCCATTAGTTCATTCCCCGACTCAATCCGGAGTCCAAGGGATTCCATCGATGCCTTTGCATCCTTGAGGTCTGAAATCCTACACACTCAGTAAAATTGAGTCAATAGCACCTGTCTATGTCAATGTAGCAAAACAACATGACATCAACCCATAACACCTCATAATCAAAATCAAATTTTTTAATAGCATAATAATACGGATCACTTACGAGCAAGCGTCCTCAAAGAATAATTTCGCTCAGTGCGCAAGAGCGGGATGTTACATGCATGAATGCATAGATTTCCAAGAAAGGAGGAAAGAAAATGAATTTACGAGGATCTCCTTTTCAAGCCTGCAGCATTTTTGGGGGTGGATTTTACCAATGAAACAGACACAAAAAAGGTGTGTAGCTTCGATACTCCTTTGATTTTGTTTTTTTTTTCAAATCTTGAAAGACGCAGCTGTGTAAGGATCGAGACGACTGCCAAGTTTTGCAATGTCGATGGAATGGAGATTAGTTTACTATTATCCTGAACATTTGTGGTAAAGACCGAATTAAATGCTCACCTGCACCTTTGCAATAAGGGGTTCAAGTTCTTCACCAATCATAATTTTAAAAAATGGCTTAATTCAAAAAACAAAAACAAAAAAAATCAATATAACAATGTTACACTTTGGAAAATTGTTTATATTTATAGTCAAACTGCTTAGTCAATGGAATTAATTTCAAATCAATAGCAAACTCATTGCTATATTCCTTCTTTGGCAGGGACTAATAAGTACATTAAAGTATTAATACAATCAAACATTATTCATAGATAAATAAATGATTCATACATGCATAAAGTAAAAATATATAAATAATATTCCAATACATTTAATTACTAAAATATTAATGTATGAATACATTTATGCACTAAAGTATTGATGTATTAATTAAATAATACTTAAATGTATATTAATTAATATATTAATACATAAATATAATAATGTGTTAAATCATGAATGTATTAAATAATAAAATCAGTAATCTAATGTATAAATACATTATTTGTGCATTATTATAGAATATAATGTAGAAAAGAAATATATTAATTAATTAAAACAACAATACATTACTAAGTAATACTTGATTCAAGTATTAATACAATAATAAAGTAATACATTAATAACACATTAATAATGTATTAATAAATTAATAAAGTATTATGCTAAAGACATTGGGATGAAGGGTCTTTGTTTCTAAAATTATGGTGTTCCAATAGGTTTTTCACACTCCCACAGTGGGTTATGTTTGTCACATTGTGAAATTAGAGTTTTAAACATCACATTCCCACAATGGGTAATGATCATCACATTCTAATGTTATGAAATGTTTGTGACAATGTGATGTAAGGACATGCACATATATGATAGAAAGTGACAGGAGGTCTATGCGCGATGTATTGCGATGTTACAAAGTTTGTCAAAATGTGACAAAGGAAAGAATTTTGTAATATAAAAAGGTTTTTGCATGAAGGTCACATTGTGATGTGAGGATGTACGAGTATATCAAACCATGGTGCTATGTTTCATCACATACTGACATCATCTCAAAGTGCGTAACAGGGCGACGTTATGAAGTTCGTTGCAATGTAACAAATAAAAGAGTTTTGTAAGATAACATGGTTTTTGCATGAACGTCACATTGTGATGTGCATGGAAGGATGTTGATTAATTGGGTTGGTTGTCATTGATGTCAACCCTTGAAGAAAGTTTGGTCACAAATTCCGTTAGCACAACGGTTTGGGTAATGGAACCAAGGTATTTTCATGTATAATGGTATGAGTTTTAATATATTTGAAGGTAAGACCATTCTAGATGGATAGTACATGTCATTCCATTTCCGATGGTATGTGGAATGTCACATAACTCCTCACAGTTAGAGAGTTATGGTCATGAGAAGTTGGAGAACCCAGGTTTGGGTAATGGACCCAAGTTTTTTTAATGGATAATGGTATGAGTTTTGATATATTTGTAGGAAAGACTATTCTATATGGATAGTACATGTCATGCCATTTCTAGTGGTATGTGTAACTTCACATAACTCCTCACGGTTAGAGATTTATGGCCATGTGAAGTTGGAGAACCTTCATGAGTCATCTAGAAGCCCCCAAACGTCAAAGTGTTTGCAAAAGAAATTATTTAAATAATAAAGTTAATGGAAAACTCCCTAAAATAAGGAAAATGTGATGCTACATGAAAGTATAAATAAGAGGCAAGCCTCTCTCATTTAATCACACTTGAATATCATTGAATATCTATTTTTGTGAAAGGTTATTTGGGAAGGTATTATCGATAGAGAAAAATTGCAGCAGAAAAAGTGTAGCAGGAAAAGTATGACAGAAAAAGTGTGACAGAAAAATCGTGACAGAAGAAGTGCGGAAGAAAAAGTGCGGTGGAAAAATCCCGGTAGAAAAATCACGGCAGCAACATGGTTGGAGTCTATTTATGAGAGATATGGCACATCTTGTTTGAGGTATGTTTTGTGAGCTAGGTTTTATCTCTTGAGATGGTATTGGATGTTCAGTATTGCTTCATATATCAGATTTGTTGAGGGATACAATTGGTATTTTGTTGTTGATATTTGGCATATGGGTATTGGTATTTTGGTTGTGATGTGTTGCTGAAGTTGTTGGTTTAGCTTGAGGCTACATAACAGTGAGGTTGTGGCACATGATTTGATGTAAGGGTTTATGGTATTTGGTTATGGATAGTGTGATGTATTGCTAAAGAACTTTTGATGGTTATATTGGTATATGTACTTGGTGTATGGTTGAGACAAGTAGTTGATGAGTTGGCACATACATGAGATGTATAGTTGATGATGTTGGTACATCTTGATGAGTCATAGTTGATGTGAAGTTGATGCATGGTACATGTTGGTTCAGGTTATTAGTACAAGTTGACAGTGATAGGTTGATAGTGGCAGTGGTTGATTCAATGACAGTGACAGGTTGTCTACATTTGGCATTTATATTTCAGGGCAGTTGGACGGGACAAGGATAGGTGGTTGTATCCACCTTCTGGTTCTAACCAAAGAACATAGGTGGTTGTAGCCTCCTTCTGGTTGTATCTAGAGAATTCGGGAGTTGGAGCTTCCCTCATGTTGTAGCCTGAGAAACTAGGGGGTTGGAGCCTCCTTCCAATTGCAGCTGGAAAAAAAAAGGAAGTTGGTGCTTCCAATGAATGTAATTCTTTAAAACATATAAGAAAAAACATCTTGTGGTTTTCTCCCACTTTGGGTTTCCACGTAAAAACATTGGTGTACTTTGTATGTGTATGATCTCTCATTTGTTCATTTTTTATTTACTCTACAATTATTGGATGATAATGCTACACTAATATAACACTTGCATTATATGGTTAAAAAGGATTCTATTTCTCTATTATTGATTCTCTATTATTTAGAGACATTGCAACATTATATGAAGGGTTGTATAAATTTATGTTTTTCCTTAGTGTTATATGAATTTATGTCTTTACTTAAGGGTTATATTACGTAATGAAGAAGTATATGCATGGGTAAAGAGAAATTTTATAGAAGATTGTCACAATTTTAGAGGAAAAAAAGATGAGGATGACTTAAAGAAAGAATCTCATCGCACCATATGAAAGCAAGCTTATTGTAGAATGGAATGTTAAAGTTATTGCATAAAGAGATATTAAAATAGTTATATTTGAAGAGGTTAACTGTAAAACCATGTCATATGGTGGTAGTTTAAAAGTAATAAATTGATTGTCATTAACTAAATATTATTTAAGAGCTTTGAGGAGGAAAAAATGGTATGTGTGAAGTTGGTCTTGCAATATACTTCAAAAAGTATGTGAGATGGCCAAATATGGACAAAAAAAATTTGATAAAGTTGACACCAATATTTTAGAGTTGTTTGTCACAATGTGACGAAGGAAAGAGTTTTGAAATATAACAAGGTTTGTGCATGAAGGTAAAAATAAAATGTGAGGATATGCAAGAATATCAAACCATGGCGGCATGTTTCATCACATAGTAACGTCATCTTAAAGTGTGTAACATGATGAAATTATGAAGTTCGTTTCAATGTAATAAAGAAAAGAGTTCGGTAAGATAACATGGTTTTTCCATTAATGTCACATTGCAATGTGCATGGAATGAAATGTCAAGTTTAGTGACATTGTAACATTACATGAATGGTTGTATAAATTTATGTTTTTCCTTGAGGGTTATATAAATTTACGTCTTTACTTAAGGGTTATATTGTGTAATCAAGAACTATATTCTTGGGTAAAGAGAAATGTTATAGAGTATTGTCACAATTTCAGAGGAAAAAAAGAGGAGGGCGATTTAAAGAAAAACATCTCATTGCAACATATCAGAGCACGGATATTGTGGAATTGAATGCCTAAGTGATTGCATAAAAAGAGATTAAAATAGTTATATTTGAAGAGGTTAAATATAAAACCATGTGATATAGTGGTAATTTAAAATTAATAAATTGATTGACATTAAATTAATATTATTTAAGAGCTATGAGGAGGAAAAAATGGTACGTGTGAATTTGGTCTTGAAATATACTTTAAAAAGTATGTGAGATGGCCAAATATGGACATAAATAATTTGATGAAGTTGACATCAATATTTTAGACTCGTTCGCCACAATGTGACAAAGGAAAGAGTTTTGAAATATAACAAGGTTTGTGCATGAAGGTCAAAATGTGATGCGGGGATATGCAAGCATATCAAACCCCGGTGGCATGTTTGTCACAATATAGTAACGTCATCTCAAATTGTGTAATGGGATGATGTTATGAAGTTCATCACAATGTAACAAAGAAAAGAGTTTAGTAATATAACATGGTTTTTTCATGAATGTTGCATTGTAATTTGCATGGAAGGAAATGCCAGGTTTAGTGACATTGTAACATTACATGAACGGTTATATAAATTTATTCTTTTCCTTGAGGATTATATAAATTTATGTCTTTACTTAAGGGTTATATTGTGTTATCAATAAGTATAGGCTTGGGTAGAGAGAAATGTTATAGAACATTGTCACAATTTCAGAGGAAAAAAAGAGGAGGACGACTTAAAGAAAAGATCCCATTGCAACATATGAGAGCAATGTTATTGTGGAATTGAATGATAAAGTGATTGCATAAAGAGAGATTAAAATAGTTATATTTGAAGAGGTTAAATATAAAACCATGTGATATATTGGTAATTTAAAAGTAATAAATTGATTTCCATTAACTTAATATTGTTTAAGAGCTTTGAGGGGGGAAAATGGTATGTGTAAAGTTTGTCTTGCAATATTCTTTAAACAGTATCTTAGATTTCCAAATATGGACATTAATAATTTTATGAAGTTGACATCAATATTTTAGACTTGATCATTGCAATGTGACGAAGGAAAAAGTTTTGAAATATAATAAGGTTTGTGCATGAAGATCACATTGCGATGTGAATATATGCACGTATATAAAACCATGGTGGAATGTTTCGTTACATAGTGACATCATCTCAAAGTCTATAAAAATACGATGGTATGAAGTTTGTTGTAATGTAACAAAGGAAAGATTTGTATAACATGACATGGTTTTTGCATGAATGTCACATTGTGATGTGCATGGAAGGAGATGTGAGGTTTATTGAGATTGCAACATTACATGAAGGGTTTTATAAATGTATTATTTTCCTTGAGGGTTATATAAATTTTATCTATTTTCGTAAGGGTTATATTGCATAATGAAGAAGTATATGCTTGGGTAAAGAGAAATGTTATAGAATATTGTCACAATTTCAGAGGAGGATATGTAAAAGAAAAAATCTCATCGCAACATATCAAAGAGAGCTTATTATAGAATTGAATGAAAATTTTATTGCATAAAGAGATATTAGAATAGTTATATTTGAAGAGGTTAAATATAAATCCATGTGATATAGTGGTAAATTAAAATTAATAAATTGATTACCATTAACTGAGTATTGTTTAAGAGATTTGAGGAGGAAAAGATGGTATGTGTGAAGTTGATCTTGCAGTATAGTTTAAATAATTTGTGAGATGGTCAAATATGGACAATAATAAATTTATGAAGTTAACATCAATATTTTAGACTTGCAAAAGGTTCAAATTAAATTGAAAACATCACAAATCCATGAGATTATGTTTAACATTCATTAATTCATATGTCAATTGTTATATTATATTATATTGAGAATTTTTTTTATGTAAAAAGATAAACAATTTGAATGGGAAGACCCATATTAACATTTGGAGATAAATAAAGGTTATGTTTTATGTAGACATATAAATAACATAGGACATTGCAACATATGGAGAGAAAAAACATAGCAGGATGGGGAAATAATCTATTGTTGACATGTATAAAAGAAAAAGGAATTGCATATCAATACTACAATGACACTTAAACATTAATAAGGTGATCAAGTTGCATTGAATGACAAATATCAACATTTTGAGAGTAATAAAGGTTATATTTGGTGTAGACATTTGAATAAAAAGGTGACATTGCAACATATGGACAACAATAATTTAGTAGATAGACTTCTGAAAAAGATAATAAAAATCAATGATCAATATGTTTAAAAAAAAAAAAATTATTCAAAAATGTAATGGTTTTAAGTACATATAATATAATATTCAAAAGCCAACAAATGAAAAAAATCCTTAAATGGTAAACAAAAAAAAACCTATTCCAAATTACAACCAAATTTATGACATATGCAACACCTATTAATGTCTAAAGAAACTTGGTGACCCTTTTGTCGTTGGAGCCATTCTCTGCGTAGTTTTCTACCAACTTCTTTGTCAAAAATATGTTGAAACTCACAAACCGTATCTTTCAAATTAGATAAATAATCCAAGGTCTCATCGAGCATGTGTGTAGGAGTTCCACTTCTCCTGCTAATCATCTATTGAATTCTAGTAAGAAATTGTTGTTGATTTGTGATATCATGTATTGTTGAAATAAACTTTGATGAAATTTCATTATCCATAGATGTATGTTCAAAAGAACAATATATATATAATGGATGGAACAAAATAAAACATTCATTCTCAGGTATTATGAATACCATATTTATATTGACCCCTTTTAAAAAATGTTGTAAGAAAAACTAAATGACTAAAAAATAAGTATGTGTTTAAAGGAAATGTTTAAAACTATGAAAAAAAAGGTAGAAAGGTAAAATCATTTGTATGGGAGAAAGAAATTTTTTGTTCATAGTGAGGAGAGGGAGAATGAAAATAATTATTCAAAAATATTTTTCATCCAAAATGAAAAAAGAAGGGAAATTTTATTTCCCAAAAATGATGATTCGAAAGACAAATACAATCCATCAACTCAGAAAACACTTTTTGTTCATCCCAAATAGACAATGTGGCAACAAAAATTAAATGATTTTTTTTTGTGTCGCAACCACTGAAAAATATAAATAGACCCACTTGAAAAATGATGATTTTTTTTATTTGAAAAAGTAATATGGATTTAATGAACATGTACATGTTTTTACAAACATTCACAAAGGATTATTTCAATAAAATAATATCAAAGGAAAAAAAAATGAACTTAACATAGAAATTCTATGCAAATTGAAGATATTTAAATAGGATGTTACAATGATTTGGACTTTAATCGTTTCTCTTCTTTTTTCCTAATTTTAAAATATGCACTATTTTTCATCTTTGCATAGCACTCAAAAGAGAAATGTGGTGATATACATAAACCATCTATTGATTTGACTCTTGATATAGATGTGAAGGTCAACCCTTGCTGATCTTTGTTTCCAATATCAATTGTTGCACGTTCTAAAGTCAGCCCCTGTGATTTGTGAATAGTAAGGGCCCATGCCATCTTTAAAGGAATTTGTTTATGATTTCCTCTTATAATTGGTGTAATCGGTACAATGTTTGGATTAATTGGGTCAAATGGAACACCAATGTAATTATCAAAAAGAACAGTTGTGTACATCAGACATTGAGGAGGATTTGAACTAGACATATAGAATATATTATGAATGTAACCAAGAGCGCCATTTACTAAGCCAGATTCAACCCATAAGTTACATGTCAACATGACATGTTGTACATGGCATAAAAGAACTTCACATTCCAATTGATCATCATCAACACCAACAATTTGTGTTTGTCATGTATGCTCAGCAACACATCGTGCAATTGGAGATTTTCATGATTTAAACATTTGCCTATTATGCAAGTTCACTAAATTATTTGTTGGGAACAAGTGAAGTGTTGAATTAAATAAACTCCTATCCTAAAGAGGAAAATTCATATCAACTCATGACATAAGAAGTTCCCATTCATCAAAAAGGGGTTTTGCATTTGTTATGTTCATTAAGAGTCTATGAAAGGAATATTGTTTCAGATCATTTCCTTGCTGTCAAAATATTGTATCCAAGGTGATAATGGTCTTTAATTTTTTCCATAAGACTTTCCCCGTTCTATTACTTGCATACAAAGGCTTATCTATGACAAGAGGAAGTTTACCAAAGTATCCAACAAGAATAATAGATCTACAACCAAAAGGAGAAGATTTATTCTTCGTAAATGCTTCTCGTAATCGAGAATCAATCTGTATGAATAACCTTGGTCCTAAAAAGCTCATTTCATCTATCAAAATATATCGAATATGTCTCATTTCCTCTTGAAATATTGTTAGAGACTGCCCCTGTAGTGGTCACATATCCTTAATATGAATTTTTAGTGTTGAGTGTATTGTTTTTGCATGTATATTAAAAGCATCTATTCCTATCAGAGAAATAAAAAGAAAAGTATTATTTCCATCAACCAATGAAGTAGAAAGGGCATGTGAAATACAATGAATAAGGAGAGACTTTCCAGTGCATGCAGTGCCCTGAAAAATCATTAGAAGAGGTTCAGGACATGGATATTCAATGGAATATTGTAAAATTATATCAAAAGAAACTTGTTGTTTCTCTACCAAGGAATACGGAGATGCATATCTCGGATGAGGATTTTCAACAATAACACCCCTTTATTTTGCATTTCTTATAAAATAAATAGCCTCTTCTACAACATCATTTGAAACTATTGTTTTCTCCCAATCAAAACATATATCAAAGTCCCTTCAGCCAAGAGTATGAAGGTTAGAAACATTCACATTATTAGGAGGAACCAACCAAGACAAAATTTTCCATTCTTCAAAATCTTCTTCCACATGGTTTGTTTGTTCCTGGGAATCGACATCATCTTCAACATTTTCCGAAGAGGTAGGGGCTCGATTAACATGACATGGTCGATATCAAAAATTTCTCCAATTTTCAATCACTATATAATCTGAAAGGTCAATATATAAGGGAATGTTCCAGAATGGTTTGTACAAAAGAAATTCAGTCCAATAGAAATTTTGGAAGTCTTCAGAAGACTCATCGGGGATTGATCTAGAATTGGATCTCAGGACCAAAATGGGTCCAGGAAGGCCTAAAATGAGAAGTGACCATAATGGCTTCAAAATGGACATGTACATAGGCCTCGTTGATATGAACCCAATGCAACTTGAATGGGTGCAAACGGACATCGTATTCTGCAGATATCATGATCTGTTCATTTTGCCAAACAAGCAAAAATTTGATGATTGTACAGTCTGTACAGTGCCACGTGGTAGCTGACTATATAGGTCGTATAGTTGTACAAATGACATGGTAGGGTATGTGGATGTTGATGTGGTATATTCTGGAGGTGACATGTAGCATATGACCATACAATGTTGTGGATAGGTTGCTGACTGGGTAGATACAGGTGGACCAACCAGGGTGTGACACATGTTTATATGGATGCTATGTATCCTCATTATTCCTTCCTCTTTAATTAGTTTCCTAAATGGTAATTTAACACATGTTAAATAACTCAACCATTGTCCTTTAAAAGATCTTTTCGGATCAAGTGGTATTAGATCTAGTTGACATTTGTGTTGGAATATTGGTTGTTTTCATTGATGTCAACCCTAGTCATTGGTTTTGGACCGCAAGATTGATGAAGGTATTTGGACATGAAGGAAAGTGCACATGAAGATAAAGTGTTAGGTCGGCTCTAATGTTAAAATAAAGTGACATAAATGGTATAAATACATATCATTATACATTCATTTTATACACAAGTCAAACTTCAAAGGAAATCAGAAGTAAAGAAGGCTAGATTTCAAGGGAGGATGGAGTATTTTGGTGATGTGTTCTAAGGTATGTTTTTTACAGGTCATATTACCATTTTTTCTATAAATGTTTTTATAGAAAGATTCAGATGGAGAAATTGCTATGGTATTGAGAATACATATCGAGGTACCTGTGGTAAAATTTTCAGCTCTTGATTCGCTATAATTATGGAGATACACTCTGTGGAAGATAGGGTTTTTTACCAGTCCTGAAGCTAGTCATAACAAGTGTTCCAGGTAAAACAGTCATAAATTCTTCATAGAGAATCCAAATTAAGTGAAACCAATTTCATTGGAAAGAGTACGGACTTTATTTTCTTGTGTGAAAGTTTCATAATTTGATGTTAAATATTGAACGTGGGGCATTCTATACAAGTTCACTCTCCTGAATAAACCAGAATTGAATAAAGACTACCATTCTCTCTATAATTTCTTTTTGGGGAGGATTCAAGGAGTGAAACTTGGAGGCGTTTCAGAGAGTACATTGAGTAATATTATCTACAGGATCATATTATTCCAAGAATTGAAGAATTACAAAAGTTGAAGAAGTCTCAGGAAGCATTATCAGGCTCTATGTGATGGTTGGTTGACGGTGATGATTTAATGTAAAATTTCATTATATCTCATATATTGTTGGGTGTAAGGAAGGGGAAAGGATGGAGCTGTCAAACCTATCTTAATATTGTAGGATTGTATCTTCCTCTTGGAGGTTTATCCCTCCCTTTATATTTGGAAGTTGTAGCTACCTTTGGAAGTCATTACTTCCCTTGAACAATAACTATTGATTATTTCTCATATATTGTGCATGGTATATTGTGGTCTATTGGTGTAACTCTTATACTATTCTTCATTTCTCATTGGATAGAATCGAATGGTTTAAGTGTAAGTTGAAAAGGTTTTTAAATTATACTTGATATTGATTCACCTCCCTCTCAATATCAACAGTTTGATTTTTTAGTTTGCATGATTACCAGGGAAAGGCTACATCATGGTGAAGTCAAGCTTGTTGAAGAGAATCCATTGATTGGATTGAAAAATATAACTTCTCAAAGCGAGAACATGGCATCAGAAGAGGGACTTTCTCATGATGAGAAAGAGTTTCAAAAAACTTTATTCACCATGTCAAAGATGATGAAGGTTTTGTATGAGGATTACTTGGAACGGAAGAGACAGAATCTGGGTGGATCTTCAAAGGTCAAAAGTGAAGAAGGAGAGGATCCTCCTCAAATTCCTCCTTCACCTCCTTCTTCTCCTTCTTCTTCAAGTTCAATTTCTAAAAGCACCGCAAGAAAACATGTCCATAAACATAAGAATGAAATGCATTTACTAAAACTTGATGTTAAATTTGAATTACCTATATATGATGGTAAAGTCAATGCAGAAAGACTTGATAATTGGGTCAGACAGATGGAGGTTTATTGCAGTGTGCAACAAATCAAGGATGAGGCAACTCAGATCAAGTTGGAATCCCTTAGACTTGCAAGCAAAACACTCATCTGGTGTCAAAGAAAGTTGAAAAATGGCACGCAACAAGTGGGTAATGTATTTCCATCATGGCAAGTTTTTGTTTTTTCACTTAGAAAGCAATTATATCCTTTGGGTTATAAAGAGAAAGTAATAATTGAATGGCAATATCATAAACTAAGAAAAGGAAAAATAGTGCAAGAATACACAGATGGATTTTGTAAAATGGCATTGATGTTAGATATTCCTTTACATACCCAAGAAACTCTTATGAAGTATATAGGAGGTTTACCTGCACATATTTGTAACACTGTATTCATGTTTGGACCCACTAATCTTGAAGAGGTTTTTGTCCAAGCGACATACATTGAAGCATATAAAACAAGAGTTGGTGTATCATGGGAATCGTCTTCAAGGAAAGAGGACAAAAGGAAGTGGAATGGAAAGAAGGAAAATTCAGTGGAAAGAAAGGAAGAGAGGCCCTCTTGCAAGCATTGCAAGAAAGAGGTGCATGATGAAGACCGTTGTTGGAAATTTCTTCCCGAGAAGAGACTGAAGTGGTTCAAAGAAAGGAAATGGAGGTAAACAATTGTAGCAGCAACACGACCCATGGACTTGGGATCGGATTCAGGTGATGAATCAAAAGTCTCATTGGTTGGTTTGATAGGTAAAATTGGTGATAGATTTGATGCTAGAAGTAAATTGTTTCACATAAGGGTGTTATCGGACAAATCGGTAGGTG
>SNQJ01S0168039.1:0-19593 GCA_010110895.2 Picea sitchensis
ATATAAATTATCTTCTTGAGCCGACAAGGCTTCTAGGGTTATTAGCCAACTCATTAGGGTTTCTCTTGCTTCCTGGAGTCTTCTATTCTCATCAGGTTCACACGTGGAGGTAAATACCTCCCGTAGCTACCATAATATTAACAGGTGCCATGTGGCAGGCCCACTGGCTACCACATGGTATGTCCATACAGGTTGTAAAACTGAGAAAGTGACATCATGCTGACGTCAGTATGGTGACATGTCAGCACGACAGGTAGCCACATGTCACCCAAAAATGACATTTTTGGGGATCCAGTTGGACCAATAAAAAAGAACCACATGTCATCTGTACGATGACATGGAAAGTACAGTCAGTAGCTTAACATGGACCAATGGGTGAGCTTCAAGTGGTATATCCATATAGGCAGATGGAAAATGATGTGGTGTTGACGCAGGCAACATGTGGACCAACCATAGAGTGCCATGTGGCACTATCTGATTGGCCAATAATGGTTAAAGAGCATAAAGGTTCTTGAGTCGAATGGGAATTGAACCAATGACCTTTGGAGGAATATTCCAAAGTCTTAACCATAATCTTCTACCAATGTGCCACAAGTTGTGTTTGTTATAACAAACATAGAATATTATATTGAAGTTTAAACAAATGCGACTAAGAATCATGGGAGTCGGGTGGGGTTCGACCCCTCGACCTATCCCTATATAAACCAAGGCCAGACCATTGTACGATAACATGGAAATCCAAGACAAAGAGAGGCCCTACATATAATTTTGTGTATATTTGTCTCGATTTGTGTGCAAGAGGCGTTCTTAGTTTTGAATTGCCTCATTTTGTGTGCTATTGAGTTCTTTGAGAGAAGTATAAAGTGTTTATACTCATTTTTCTCATAATTTCGAGAGGAATTTGATGGTGATGTTGGTTTTGTGTAAAAGTGCTATGTATGAAATTATTAGTCTAGTTTGTCATGTATGAGACTCATAGTCTTGTTATGCATGCAAAAGGGGGTCTTTGGGCACCTGTTCAGAACATAGTCGAGTTTATACTCGTCCTACTTAGAATTTCGTGAGGACTTTAGTGATGACCTTTGTTTCTGGGTTGGAGTAACACAGTTTAAGGGTGTCTTCAAATTTTCCATTGTAATTCATCATTGTATCAAGCATTTGAGCATTAATAGAGCAGTCTCACTGTTTGGGACTCCGTTATCAAACTGTGTAATGAGCTTTGTTATTTGTTGTCTCTATTTCTCTTTATTTTGGCACTCATTATTTCCAAAAATTATATTTATCAATTAATGAAGTTAATGGATATGTAAACGTTTTCACTTGATATTTTTCAAACAGTCAAGTCGATCTTCATTTTCCAAATCTGGTTAGATGTTTAGTGTCTTCTTATGAACTAATTAACATCTAAGTATTTTTGGGATGAATTAATATCATAATTTTGTTGATATTTCGGATCAAGTTGGTATCAAAACTCATTTGATATTTTCATATCATGTGGTATTAGAGCTGGTTTGACGTGGATTCACAAGTGAATGCTTACAAGGTCCAAACTCAAGCTTGGTGAAGGATCGTTGAAGAGTACATTCCTAAGATTGGTTCAAGGCATGCATTTTGAAAGCAAGAAATGGCTTCAACAAAATATAGGGATTCTTCTAATCCAAATCCTTTCACTACTGAAGAGGTATTCTTTTCTGTGTTCATGGAAATGAAGGCCATGGTGGAAGAAATGCACGAGGATTGAAAGAAGGCTAAGGGAACTAGTGGTAAAGGAAAAGGAAAGCCACATAACTTCGAGAAGCAGTCGAGAAAGACACATAACTTCGAGTAGCAGACGAAGGGAAAATGAGAAGAGAAGCCTACATGTTCTCATTGTAACAAGAAAAGACACAAAGAGGCAACATGTTGGAAGTTGCATCCAGAGAGGCTACCAAAGAAGTTCAAGGAAAAGGGTAAATAGAAGTCCACAACCATAGTTCAAAATCTTGGATCAGATTCTAAAGTTATAACTATGGGTGTTAAAGGTATATTTTTTGTTTCTAGTTCTAGTTCACATACTTCTTCTTCAAAGGATAATGTAATCCCTGATGGAAGGCAAAGAAAATAATTTTTTCATTTACGAGTTATCTCAAAGCATAATAAGATTGATACAATTGTTGATAGTGGATCACAAGTAAATCTTATTTTAGAGAAAGTTATTCAGAATTTGGGATTGGAAACTAGGCCTCATCCGAGACCATATCCTTTGGGTTGGATTTGTGATAATGCTCAGGTACAAGTGACTAAGAAATGTAATTTACGGTTTGTGATCACATATATTTTCATTGATGAGGTAGAGTTAGATGTTGTTCCACTTGAAATTTGCAAGATGGTTTTGGGAAGTCCATACTTGTATGATAGGAAGGACATTTTCTACTTGGAACAAAAGATGTATTATTTTTTCAAGGATGGGATTGAGTTCATTGTGAGAGCTCACCAGATGAAGACGAATTTGACATTTGTCACTACATGGCACATGCTAGTTAATGCTAGTATCCAGGATCCAGATTTACATCCTACGGTTGAAAGAATAGCAGGCCTTTGGTTGATGTTGTTCCTATCAAGAAGGTAAAATATGTTGGTTCATTCTCTTTCACATCTGTATATTTAGTTTGTTCGTTCAATTTATTTCTAATCAATGGAGTATGGTTAGATACTGCAACAATGAATGGTGAAGTTTGTGAATTTAAGGGGCTGGTTAACGTGGTCAACAATGTGGTTTCAATCTTCATTATTATTATGGTGAGTTAGGTGCTTGTTATCCAAGCAGGACGGATATATGATACTGAACAAGCGAGGAGGGAACATCCTAACTTCATTTCTTAATAATCCATACTTTTAGAGGTCCAAAAGTTCTTCAGTGGGGAGGTGTGATATAGGAGGATCCAAAACACTCAAAAGTGATCCAAGAAGATCCAAAATGATAAAAAAATGATAATATCAAATGCTATTGAAAATGAATTCAGTATGTAGAGCTCGATGATAGCTTTCCAATGGTGTAAACATCATCTCAAATAGACTTTGTATGAAAACGTTTTGGCCTTCGAAAGTTTGGAAAAAACAGGGAAAAAGTCAAAGCAGGGGTGCCACGTAGCAGGCCCACAGGCTGCCACGTGGCTTGTCCATATAGGTCGTACAACTGACAAAGTGAATTCATGGTGATGTCATCATGGTGACATGGTGACACGACAGGTTGCCACGTGTCTCTCGAAAATGGAATTTTTGGGGGTCTAGTTGAACCAATAAAAATGTGCCACATGTCATCTGTATGATGACGTGGCAAGTAAAGTCAGTAGGGTGACGTGGACCAATGGGAGAGAGGCAAGTGGTAGATACATACAGGTAGGTGACATATGATGTGGTGTTGACATAGGAAACAAGTGGACAAACTAGAGAGTGCCATGTGGCAATCTCTGATTGGCCAATAATGACTAAAGAGCATAAAGGTTGTTGGGTCGAATGGGAATTGAACCCATGACCTATGGAGGAATATTCCAATATTCCAAAGTATTAACAATAAACTTCTACCAATGTGCCACAAGTTGTGTTTGTTATAACAAACACATAATATTATATTTAAGTTTAAACAAATACAGTTGGGAATCATGGGAGTCGGGTGGGGTTCGACCCCCCGACCTATCCCTATATAAACCAATGCTTAGAACACTATATGAAAGCATGGAAATGCATTCCAAAGAGAGGCCCTGCATAGAATTTCGTGCATATTTGTCTCAATTTATGTGCAAGAGGTGTTCTTAGTTTTGATTTTCATCGTTTTGCGTTCTAGTGAGTTCTTTGAGAGAAGTATAGAGTGTTTATACTCATTTTTCTCATAATTTTGAGAGGAATCTGAAGGCGATGTCGTTTATATGTAAAAGTGATATGTATTAAATTCTTATTCTAGTTTTTCATGTATTAGATTCATAGTCTCGTTATGCGTGCAAAATGGGGTCTTTGGGAACCTGTTCAGAACATAGTCAAGTTTATACTCGTTCTTCTCTGAATTTTGTGAGGAATTCAGTGGTGACCTCTATTTCTGGGTTGGATTAATATATTTTAAGGGTTTCTTCAAATTGGCCATTGTAAGTCATCATTGTATCAAGCATTTGAGAATTAATAGAGCGGTCTCACTGTTTGGGACTCCGTTATCAAACTATGTAATGAGATTTGTTATTTGTTGTCTATGTTTCTCTCTATTTTGGAGCTCATTATTTCCACAAATTATATTTATCAGTTAATGAATTTTATGGATAAGTAAACATTTTCACATGATCTTTTGCAAATAGTCAAGTCGATCTTCATTTTCCGAATCTAGTTAGATGTTTAGTGTCATCTTATGAACTAATTATCATCTAAGGATTTTTGGGTTTAATTGGTATCAGAGTTTTGTTGATATTTTAGATCAAGTTGGTATCATAACTCATTTGATATTTTCATATCACTTACAAATTGGAGTTTCCTCCATCTTCATGTGTACATACAGTCTTCAGTGTTTATTTCTTAAAGAAGGTCATCGAAAACAATATCCTAGTCTAAACTATCTTACCAGAGATTAATGAAGAAGGGAAAATCATAATAGAGCCAGAAACAATCCTTGAAACAAGGATCAAGGAGATGAGAAATCGAGCAATTACATAGTACCTTGTCAAATGAAAGAACCTACTAGTGGAAGAGGCAACATGTAAAGATGCGTCCTTCTTGCATAAGCACTCATGGTTAGTCCAGTGTTGATGAAAAAATTTGTTTGAAGGAGAGGGGCATGTTAAGCCCTAGACAAAGCCCCATACTATGTATAAAACCCCTTATTAATTCCTACATATTGAATTATTACATTTCTAGTGTTATATGTGTAGGTCGATTAGAACCCTTCATTGCACCCTTTCATCATAATTGTACCCTTTGTCTCTTACATATATATATATTTTTGGAAGCATGCCAAATCAGAAAGAAAGGCTATTTTGGTAAGAAAGCCATGCAAGAGGAAAGAGATAGCTGGAAGGAAAAGCAACACATGCGCATGCATGGAAGACCTAACGATGCTAGGGTTAGGGTTTTTGTAATACATTGTAATGGATAATGAGCCAAACATGTATATATATATAGATACCTAGGAGGGTTGAAGGAGAGGGATAAGAGAGTTGAAAGCTTCAGAATAAGGAGTGTTACTCGCGTAAGGAGGAGTAACTGGTCCGTAACCCGACTATAATCTGATACCTTTTTGTAAGCTATTGAGTTGAGGGAGAGCAAGTAACTAGACCTTGAGGGTTAGATCGTAGGCTGAGGATCCTGGTGCGATCTAGTCAGCATTGTAAAGGTCGAGGAGTCTATTTTGTTAATGTATGAACAAAGTTGTAGTGCATGTGATTCCATAGATGACATAACCATAATTAAAGAGCTTAGGAGCCATATCTTTGTGGACATAGCCCAGGAGGGGGTGAACCATGGTAAAACCTGTGTTATGTGATTGAATGGTTGTATCTCTCTTACTATATATGAGTAGATGTTAGAATGATGTATGAAGGAATGAATGGATACAATTACATTACATGCATGAATGAGAATGACAAGTATCTTGCTTTAATGATTAGATAGAATTCACAACTCTCACTTCACAGATCCCCATTCAATCCTGGACTGCAAGCACTTGAGTATTGCAGTCACCCATTAAGAATATCTTGGGTGAGACTGCGTAGTGCACTCCGGGTACTGCGTTGCCTTCTGGTTTACCAGGAGGGTCGATAGTTTTAGAGGATTTGTTGGAACCCCAGTAGACTTGAACCTGGGTCAATCATGTTAAAGGTGTAAGTCAAATAAGAAACCAAAAAATGGTTCCATTTCCGGTTGGAACAACATTATAGGATTGAGTGGATGAGATCTGTTGAAGATTTGTTAAAAGAATGTAACATCTGCAGAAGGCATGTCAAATGAATACTGAATCGGACAATAAGAACGTGAGAGAATGCACCGCTAGAAGGGGATGTTGAGACCGTGGTATCCCACAAAAGAAGAGATTGAAAGCTAGCTGAAGACAAAGGAGTTAGAGTTTGTGCAACAAGATAACATAAACCCTAAAGTAACACCACACAAATATCTTGAGAAGTATGTGTTTACTGATCTGCATGAAGTATTTTTCTGTGATTTTCCACACTTATTGCATGAGTGAATATTGAGGTTGAAGGAAAACCATGCAACAAACTGGATCCGACAGTTAGAGTGGACAACAGTTCAGATTGCGTAGTTACAACAGGTGAATAAAAAATTCACCCGTGCAGTAGATTTTTGGCTCGACAGTATTGTAGCAGGCTTTATAATAGAATTTGTAGTAGATACCGTGAAGTCGTACGATGCAGTAGAGCAAGAGTTTCTACGCGGTCCTCGAGGAAGGTACATTAGATCGTTGTATACTTCTATTAATATATTTCTCTATAACAAAGGTGTAATGACAATGGAGTCAGACAACTAAACTTCCCTACGTGCATGGGGGAAGGGGGGAAGCACTGACAGAAAAAGGAGAAATGGATAAAGGAAAGAAAGAGGAATCCTTGGACCCAATCATGATGGACGATCTCTAGATCAAGTGGATCATGGCGACAGATGGAAAGATGTGAAGTGGAGTACCCTACCAATACAAAGTGAACACAAAGAAGAGAGTCATACCCGCGAGGGGAGGCTTGGCAAGTGATGAAGAGGAGGTAGAGGATCTATGGGTTGTGGAGAAGATTGAGGAAATCATACGAAAAATATATGAGATGAAGACGAGAGGTCCAAGAGAGGGATGAGAAGGAAACAATCCTATCCATATTAATTTCAGCGTGGAACCCATAAACCCATGTGCGACCAACACACCAAAAAGAATACCACCATTTAGACAACTGAATTTCGGGAGAAGAAAAACAGAAGGAAGTACATCCAAACAAGGAAAAACAATTGGGGGAGCTAGTTCAGGAAGCATTAGTCAAGTATCTACACCACGTGGAGGTAGTATTTCAACATTCAGGATGGAAGAACACGATTCCACCATCAGGTTACCAGAATTCAAAGGAGAAGCGTCGGAGGACCCAAAGAAGCACCTGTTTATCTGTGAAAAGATATGGGAATAAAAACAGATAATGGACGAGGACACTAAACTTACACAGCTAGTGATCACACTAAGGGATCGCACACTGGATTGGTATATGAGTTTAGCCACAAAAAATCCACCAGGGACAACCAGAATGATTGTGGATATCAAGAAGTTGCTGATAATTGAGTTTCAGAAGCTAAGTTCAGAGGACCAATACATGAACAGGATGATAGAAATCCGATAGAAACCTGGAGAATCTGTATGGGACATTGACTAGAGATTCAAGTGACTGAAAGGAAATTAGAAATATCTCATGACATATATGCGACATAGGCACTTGTTCATCAATTCACTATTACCACACTTAAAATATCCACTGTGACAACATAAGTTTCAGACATAGGCAAAGGCTCTGCAGGCAGCCCTGCAACTGGAAGAAAACCAATATCAGAAGACATATCTAGCCATCGAAGAGATGAAGGAGGATCTGAAGAAATTAACGTTCCATCTAAACCAAAACAAAAGTAAGGAAAAAAGAGAATTCGTTTGGTGTACCACATGCAGGAAAGAAGGACACCATAAGAACGAATGTCCAACATTCACGCAATACATGGAAACAGAAATGCCAAGCCCATTACCAACATGAGGACTATGGTGTGAAATATGTAAGAAACAAGGCCATGATCCATAACACTTCCCAATGATGTAGAAGTAATAGACAGTCCCAAAGAGATCATATTGCAACTTTTGCAAGTCAGTAGGCCATGATAATAAAGACTGTAGAACCATGGATTTGATGAGAGAAAGGACATCAGATGCATATAGGGTGCAGGAAGAAATGATGACTGGGCAAGCCACACCTCAGTTTAACCAAGTACCAACCCCATACAACACTGCGCAACAATAGTATAATACTGCACCGCAACCATATAACACAACACAACCCCACTACAATACCGCACAGTATAACCATGCACCTCAGTATAACGCGCTGCGAGGGGATCGAGCTGGCTACAAAGGCGGAGGAAGAGTTAGAGGAGGCTTTGGAAGAGGTAGAGGATCAATGGTATGCCACAAATATCAATAACCAGGACACTATGCAAGATAATTTCCACTTCCACCAGCGACATGTATGTATTGTTGCGCATCAGATCATGACACAGAAGAATGTCCTACATTATTAGGGAAGATCCAAGAAAAGAGGAATCAAAACAACCAGAATGTTCAATGAATTTCAACAAAAGTGAGGGATGAAGGAAGAAACATCAACATAGTTACGCGCAGAGGAGCTAAAACAGGGAATGACGCAGTACAACAAGAGCCAATACAACATCAATGGGTGAAGAGGAATGTCGAACCAAGGAAGCAGTTTGACACGTAGAACGAGAAGGAAACATTTAAGAAAGCCAGACAATAATTTCTGAATCCTGACACCATGTCGACCTCAACCGCGCATCATAGTAAGGAAGTACCAGAGTACGAGATGCTTCCGTCGTTGGATCATACCAAAGAAATGCAGCCCCTGGTACAAGTAAGTACAATCAAAGGCTTTTTACAATCATGTGTAAAATTACTAAATGATCCATCCTCTGTCAAAATATTACAAAATATATTAGAAAGATATAGCATAGAGACAGAAGGAAAGCTAGAACAAAAAACAATCAATCACTTACAAACAAGGAGAAGGACAAGTAGGGAGTTCAGGATGAACGCAAACATTGGAGATTTCAACATGGGAGATATCATATTGGATCTAGGATCCGAAGTCAATGTATTACATAAGAAGACATGGCAATGTATGGGAGAGCCCACATTAGGATATTAACCAGTTCAGCTGAAACTAGCAAACCAACGCAGAGTTCTGCCAATAGGGAGGCTGAAAGGAGTAACAATAGATCTAGATGGAGTGTGCACTAAAGACAACTTTGAAGTAATAGAGATAGTGGATGGCACAACACCTTACCCATCATTGCTCAACTTGGATTGGGCGTTCAATAACCAGGCCATAATCAACTTAAAGACATGAAAAATGACCTTTGAGTCACGAGAATATAGGGTCATTGCACTATTAGACCCATTAGAAGGGGAAAGGTTCGTAGATCCTACTTGCTTGGACTTGGAGGAAATTAGCCAGTTGTACAAAACAACTGCGCGAGATGAGGATTACGTAAACCCAACTGTAGATGGGATACTCAGTTGGCGGAGCATCACCTCATGTGCGTCAGATTCAGATACAGGTTTAGAGAACTGGAAATAGAGGCTACATGAAGTTTCCACAAGAAGATGCACAAGAATAGACCACATAGTAAGATGGGTAGGTATGGAGATAAGGGAACCACCAGGCTTCCATGGGGTAAACGATATAGAAGCATTCTTGGCATGTTACAAAGATGAAGTGGTAGAAAATAAGAGACTCTTAGCACTAGATATAGCACTCAAGGCCACACCTGGAAGATGGTGGAGCGCACACAAAGAAAAAATCAAGGACTGGTACCAATGTAAGCAGTTACTGCACATCAGGTTTGGCATAGAACAAAGAAGAAACCAACAGTAGAAATATGATGGACAGGGGGAACCAACGGAACACTTGGAGAAGTGCAGAGCACTGTGGAAAATGACACCCCCAGAATAATGGCCTCATCATTTTGTACACACATTAGAGGGCATCCCAACAAACTGGCATACGGTCCAGAAACTGCGTAGAGGAACTACGAGCTGGAAAATAATACAACAAACTTTACAGTCACTTTCTCATTTGAGCATGAGAACCCCAACATAGATGCAACACTTAAGAAAATAAGAGGGATGATATTCATTAAGGAACCATAAGTAGAACTCGTAACAGAAGAACAACAAGGGAACAAATAGACACTGAAAGAACTGTTGTCATGCTACCATGTGTAGGAAGAAGTACTAGAGGAAGACAACCCGTGCAATATTTAGATTGAGGAAGTTGAAGGCAAAAGAGAAGTGGAAGGTCCAACTATAGAATAAGAAGTAATTGTTGCACTGATCAAGGTGAAGAAAGTCAACATTGGGACAATGGAGAATCCCAAAATGGCCAGCATTGGAGACTACTGGGATGAGAAAATAGTGGAAATCATAACAGAGTTACTGCGCGAGTACAACGACTTGTTCCCCACAACGGCCACAAAAATGAAGGGAATAGTAGGAGAGCTAGGTGAAATGAAGATACCACTCAGAGCTGAGGAAAGACCGATCAGACAACGACCATACAGACTAAATCCTATATATAAGAAAAAATTCAAAGTTGAGATCAATAGGATGCTAGAAGCAGGAATCATAGAACCCGTGGAAGAATCATAATGAATAAGCCCGACGGTAGTTCAAGAGAAAAAACAAGGTGGGATAAGAATATGTGTCGACTTGAGGAAGTTGAATGATGCGTGCCTACATGATCCATTCCCTACACCATTCACGGATGAGGTGTTGGAGAACGTAGGAGGACATGAAGCTTATTCATTCAACGACGGATTTTCAGGATACCATCAAATAAATATAGCACCAGAAGACAGATATAAGACCACTTTTTCTATAGAATGGGGATCCTACCAGTACACAGTCATGCCTTTTGGACTGAAAAATGCACCAACAATTTTCTCCAGAGTAGTCATTATTTCCTTCAAAGAATTCATCCACTAGTTTCTAGAGGTATACTTGGATGATTGGACAGTCTATAGTCTATTGAAATACCATGTAGAGGTCTTGCGACTGATGTTAGAAAGATGTAGGTAGTGCCATATATCGTTAAACATCAAGAAGTGCATCTTCAAAACACCTTTTTGGATACTATTGGGCCATATAGTATACAAGAAAGGTTTACTAGTAGATCCTGCTAAGATCACAGTAATCGTTAACCTGCCACCAACAAAAATAGTCCATCAAATAAGAGTGACATTAGGACACACATGATACTACAGAAAATTTATAAAAGGGTATGCAAAGATCACCGCGCCAATGGAGAAACTACTAAGGAAAGATACAAATTTCCAGTGGAATGAGGATTGTCAACATGGTTTGGATACGCTGAAATAAAAGATGGTAACCGCGCCAATACTAGTATTCCTAGATTGGGAGAAGACATTCCATGTACATGTAGATGCATCGACCATAGAACTTGGATCTATTCCGACGCAACCAAGAGCATGAGAATTGGATCATCCTATAGCATTTTCTAGAATAAAACTGTCGGAATCAGAGCAAAACTACAACACTACATAGAGGGAAGGCCTATATATGGTCTACGCACTTCAAAAGTTCAAACATTACATACTGGGGAAACATTTCAAGATGTTCACAGACCATTCAATGGTCAAATACCTAGTTAACAAGCCAGTGTTGGGGGGGGGGGGAGAATTTGCAGATGGCTACTGTTGTTTCAAGAATTTGATTTTGAAGTAATAGTCAAACCAGGGAAGCTGAATCCAGGACCTGATCACCTGTCAAGGGTCACGAACGGGGAGGAACCTACCAATTTAGAGGACAACTTTCCAGATGCACAGTTATTTTCAGTCCAGATTGTCGATGAATACTTCATAGACATCATCCAGTACTTGAGTACAGGGACTCTGCCATAGGAATATAACACCATGCAGAAGAAAAACCTAGTAGTCTGGGCTGCAGACTATCAACTAATTGCAGGACACGTATACAAAATGGGTGCATATAGCATCTTGAGAATATGTGTGCTAGAAAATGAAATACCAAGGATTTTAGCAGAAGCCCATGAGGGAATAGTAGGAGGACATTACGCAGGAAAAACTACCATGCATAAGGTATTGCGCACAGGACTATGGTGGCCAACCATTCACAGAGACTAAAAATAGTACTGCCAGAAATGTGATGTATGTCAGAGGGTTGGTAAACCGAATAGAAGGGATGAGATGCCCCTGCGACCATAGGTAACTTTGCAGGTATTCGAAAAATGAGCAATAGATTTTGTGGGACCCGTTAACCCAACAACAAAGAGGAAAGGAGCGAGGTACATCATCACTACGACATAATACCCGACAAGATGGGCAGAAGCAACACTAGTCAAAGATTGCAATGCAAAGACAACATCACACTTCCTGTTCGAGTAAGGGATCACTAGATTTGGTTGCCCGAGGATTTTGATGAGTGACCAAGGCACTCACTTTATTAACAGTACTATTAAAGCTATGCCTGAGGGATTTGAAGTTCATCATCAAAATAATACACCATATCATCCACAAGAAAATGGAACAATAGAAGCCTTTAACAAAATCCTTGAAAATGCACTGACAAAGATCTATAATTTCAATAGGGATGATTGTGACCTAAAGATACCAGTAGTATTGTGGTCATATAGGACCACATGCAAGAGGTTGACAGGACAAACACCATTTAAATTGGTATATGGACAAGAAGCAATGGTGCCATTAGAAGTTTTGGTACCCAGTTTACGTGTATCAACGATTATGAACATGACAAAACGAGGTGCAGTACAGAACAAGTTGAATCAACTGATGATCATGGAGGAAGATAGGATCCTAGCAGGGTTCCACCAAGAAGTTCAAAAAGAAAGGGACAAATCTTGGCATGACAGACATATCAAGAGGAAAACTTTCAAGGAAGGAGACTTAGTGTTGATGTATGACAGTAAATCCCTTCAACACCCAGGAAAACTCATAATGCACTGGTTAGGACCATACGAAGTAAAAACTGTCATAGATGGGGGAGTTGTACAGTTGAAGAAATTAGGAGACACAAAACTCAGAGGGATGATCAATGGGAGCCGAATGAAGATGTACAAGGACATTTGACCACCTGCAACTTGAAATTCACCACGCAGTAAAAAAAAAACAAAAAAAACAGAGGCATCACACAGTACCAGACATCAAAGGATAACAAAAAAGGTACAATGAGCTGATAGAATGAGCACGCACACTACACAATTCTTTCTCGACGACGACAAGGCCAATGGTCAGTACAGAGCATAAATAGTGGGAAAGGAAGATATGGAAAAATAAGCGCCAATTGATGACAGCTATCGAAATTGAATGCTAGAAACGACTGATGGGATGCCACATTAATCGTGCCAACTGACGACGGAAATGGAAATCAATGGAAATTACGTGGGAACTGACGGTTCAATTAAAGCACAATCGCAGTAACGTCTCCAACAAGATTCACATGACGTTGATACAAGGAAAGCACGCGGGAGTGGAAAGGTTATTGTGAAATATGGAAAGGCACAGAGCGATAGGGCATACAAAGCAGAGAGTGAAAGTTGCAGAGGTTGCAGAGGCCACTGAGCTCGGCGAATGATAGCTTTACCACCATGGCACCACCCAAACAGAGAGAATTGAGCCAGACTGCTAGACAACCTCGAAGTAGTACCAGAGCACAATCATAACCACAACCACAGGGAAGCGAACAACAACCATCTCAGCCCCTAGAATTCATCAACGTGGATGAAATCCTGTTGTCGGATACAACACCAGTAAGGCCCACACTCGTTGTGGAGAAAACCCAACATAAAACACTAGTAGGTATGGATATTGATATGCTAGAAGAGGGATAGGGCCAACATGACGAGGACGCAGGTAACCAAGTGCACCCCACAAACCCTCAAGAATCCCTGAGAGTCAATGGGACGACTCCAAACCAAGAATAAATGGACGTTCCGGAAAGATCACAGACAACCACGTCAAAACAACCACAAGAAGGAGCAGTGGAAGATGTCACCGACCGACCAGAGAAGTATGTATAAGAGAGAACAATGGAGGATGGAACCTTGAGCCAACCACCACAATGAAAGGGAAAACATATGATACCTAGGTCACCTCTTAGGAAACCCACCGTAATCATTGTATTGCCATGCATTCCAGAAGGGGTATGTGTACCAACAAATTTGTTAGGCCATGTAGAGAAATTGAGGTACTCATACCATGATGTGACATAAACAGACAAGTTTCCAGAGTTTGCCAAGCGAGTCTACCTACAGACTATGGATATAGGACCCTTTGGTGAACCAATTAATCAACCAGTTTAGTGGGCAACTGAACTGGCCAAAAACGAGATTCTAGGCCTATTGGACCTACCTCAGTTTGGAAGGGGTCAATATGAAAACAACTGCGTCAAGAAGTTGATGGCAGTTACACATGGTAGATATCTATGGCTGGAACAACTCGTCTCAATAGACGTAGAGCTCATCACATACATCACAGGGCTACCATCATGGGGTGAGGATCCTGCGCAGTTCTGTGAGGAAAAAATGAAAGAAAAGAACTGGCTGAGGAAATGAAGAAGAAATATGGCACCAAAAGGGGGTCCTGCAGAATCATGATCAGGCGTAGTAGTGACGCTGCGACAAGAATGGACACAAAAATTATGGCATGCAAGTTTCTCAAGAAATTCTACAAGGAGGAAGCCTCGACCGGGGTTGTCGCAACTCCAACACCGTGTGCCGAGGGAACCACACTCAACTGGGGACCTTATTTGTTGAATCTGTTCCTAGACGACTGCAAGGATGCATAGGATATGGGGACATAATTTCATTATTCATGGCTACTCATCCTAATAGCCGTGATCAGATGGAAGGAGATAAAGTATTCTTTTTTTTCCACTATACCCACTCCCTACCATTGAGCGTGATACTTATCGCTTGGGGCTGCTTCAGACTCCAAAAAAAGAAAAGTGAATGCAACCATATTCGAAGGCTATCTCAGTGACATATAAGACAACATCGCCAACACTTGGAGGGTAACACCGGAATAAATCACATAGTATCAGGGCATAGCCAAATTCAAAGACACTAGACATGCGATGTGGATCCAGGTGCGAAAAGGCCCCGACAATCAATGGATACAACTGCGTTACTTCTCACGGAGGCAGACATAGAGATGGCCATTAAGGATTGGGAAGATGATTGGAGGATTCCAGTCCTCATTCGAGAAATACCTACAGAGATAGAGGAGGAGGAGGTAAGACAGGAACACACACATGCTGAGGAGGTAACAATGCCCAAGAAACCAAGGACAAGTCAGAACAAGGTGCAACAGAAGAAAGGGGGGACATCCAAGACATGTGTCTAGATGGGGAATAAGAACAACGCACAGGTGTGACAGGTACAAAAAAAGCAGGCTGAGACAATACATGGAACTACATCAAGTGCTACTCCACAAGAGCAAGGCCAGACTAAGAGGCCAGTCACCTAGACAGGGGGTGCACGCAAGAAGGCAAAGGCACACAAAATTGTCCTAGACTACACGATTACTGAGGATGATGCAGACATGGTGGCCCAAATGATCCAGGATCGCATAGTCAAGGATTGCAAGAATGGTGCGCACCAAAGTGACATAATTGAGGAAGAGCTGGAACACATGCGGAAGCTCCTCATGCAGCTCAGAGAAGCGTAGGTAGCCGACAACAATGTAGAAATGGTCTCATCAACATCTCAGACAGGAGGGGAAGCTGGATCAAGGGAGCAGGGAAAGATCCAGACGATGACACAACCAAGATCGAAATTTCACGTCACACCCAGCATGGTGCGCATGGATGAAATCATGGGGCAGATACCCCTAAAGGACTTATCTTAAATACAATTGGTATTGACGCAGATACCAACCAAAGCCTTGTATAAAATGCAAGTCAACATTACACAAGAGGTACAATCTTGCGCATGCATAGAAGCAATGAAATTGCAGTAGGCAAAGGACACTCGAGACGTGCTGGAATTGGTACTCGAGCAGGCTAAGCTCGAGACCAAAGATGAGAAGGAACGTGCGAATGGAATGGAACAAAAATTGGTCGTAGCCTATGAGAAAATCCCAAAGAATGCGCAGATGGTTGAACTCATGGTGATAGATAAAATTGATCAGATTGTGCAGAAAATCGATCAATACCAACAGGAGATCAAGCACCTCCGGGAGTATCTCACATCCACTACTCCACTAGAGGTGAAGGAGCAAAGGAATTAGGAGGAAACAACAAAGATTAAGGAGATAGAGCGATAAGTCCATTTAGTGGCTAACTTGTTCGAGAAAGAAACACAACTCTAGATGAAGCTGGAATAGGATCAACAAGTCTAGTAGGGGGAAGAGGAAGGAGAAAGGATAAGTGAAACTATCCAGGACCTCAAGCAGAGGCAGAAGACAATGCTGATCATGGAGCGTGTCAAAGGAGCGCATGATATGAAGAAACTGCAGACAAAACTTATAACTGCACAGACATAGAAAAAGGAGCGCCATGCTCAAATGGAACCACTACAGGAGCGAGTAGCAGAGGTTATTGCACAAACGAAGGAAAGAAGAATGAATATGGCAGAAACCCATGAAGAATGTGCAATTATGGTCAATGACGAGATTGCAGTGCAGTTATTGGACGCACTTAAGGAGAATACTGTGCAGGCCCAAACACAAGCAACATAGCTCACGAAGAAGTTCCAAGCGATTGCAAGAGAGATCAATGAAGCACACAAGGGTTAGGTGGCTCGGGACGAGCCACATGTCAGTGTTGGGGGCCTATTGGAAGCAGGATGAATCAGAAAGCAAGGCTATTTTGGGAAGAAAGGCATGTAAGAGGAAAGTGACAACTAGAAGGAAAAGTATCACACGCACATTCATGGAATACCTAATGATGCTAGGGTTAGGATTTTTGTAATACATTTTAATGGTTGATGAGCCAAAAACATATATATATATAGATACCTAGGAGGGTTGAAGGAGAGGGAGAATAGGGTTGAAAGGTTTGGAATAAGGAGTGTTACTCGTGTAAGAAGGATTAACTGGGCCATAACCCAATTATAATCCGATACCTTTTTGTAAGTTGTTGAGCCGAGGGAGAGAAAGTAACTATACCTTGAGGGTTAGATCCCAGGCTGAGGATTCTGGTGCGATCTATTCAGCCTCTTAAAGGTCAAGGAGTCTATTTTGTTAATGTATGAATGGATTTGTAGTGCGCATGGCACCATAGATGACATAACCATAATAAAAGAGCTTAAGAGCCAGATCTTTGTGGACGTAGCCTAGGAGGGGGTGAACCACAGTAAAACATGTGTTATGTGATTGAATGGTTGTATATCTCTTACTATCTACGAGTAGATGTTAGAATGATGTATGAATGAGTGAATGGATCTAATTACATTACATGCATGAATGAGAATTACAAGTATCTTGCTTTAATCATTAGATGTAATTCACAACTCACACTTTACAGATCCCCATTCAGTCCTGGACTGCAAACACTTGAGTATTGCAGTCACCAATTAAGACTATCTCGGGTGAGACTGTGCAGTGCACTCCGGGTACTGTGTTTCCTTCTGGTTTACTTGGAGGGACGATAGTTTTAGAGGCTTTGTTGGAACCCCAGTAGACTTGAACCTGGGTCAATCATGTTAAAGGTATAACTCAGATAAGAAACCAACATTTATCAAAGATACCTAGTGTTAGGATTATCTTATTTCATCTCATATTGTATTTTGAATTGGATATATTGTAAAAGGAGGTTTCCCCCTCGAAGTGCACTGTATTCATTGATTTTTTTTTTATCATTTTTAAGGCATTGGACCACAACACCTTTCACAAGGGTTGCATAAGGAATTGATAACAACGACCCAAATACTCATAATTAAAATAAAGAAAGTATGCAATGATCATTTGACCACTGAGATTAGTTCAAATACTCAACATCAATAGACCAGAACAAGGAAAAGAGGGAAAGTGAAACCACTGTGCAATCTTCTTATGCCCCCCATCCATGTAGGAGTTCTTCCTTTGCACAAAAGAAACAAGAGTCAAATGTAACCAGAGAAGAGAATAATGAAGGATGTGTTGGGGGAGACAAAACATATGACTCTCCTCATGTTAATGTTGAAAAGACACATGTGGTTCCATAGTCTAAGAGAAAGAGAAGATCAAGTAAGAAAGGTTCTCATAATTCTGGAGGACCTAGAGAAATTGTTGATATGGAAGTTTATAGCATCAATGTACCTGACTGAGTGGCACTGATAATTGTTGAATCTCAAAAGATAGTAGGCATTGGTCCATGAAGGACCAATTATTTTTTAAAAGAAGTCTTTAACATTGCACAATGCCTAGTTGATATGGATTTATGAGGGAATGAAATGAAACACATAAATAAGACATAAGAAAAAAGATACACTAATACTCAATTTATACTAAAGGATGAAATATGCAAAGATTGTAAAAGAAAATAGAGAGTGAAATGAACTCACTAGAATGGTGGTAGCTTATCTCTGAGAAGTGATATGACAACTACATGCATTCACAAGAACATGATTACAATGAGGCTCCAAAGGCCTTTTTAACATAAAACATCAAAGAGAAAATCCTAAACATCCAAAACCTTAACCTTGAAAGATGAAATTCCAAAAGGTTTGTGGGCCCCGATGGGGGTATTTGATACGTCAACTTCCCTAGGGCGTAAATTTTGCATACAATCTTCATTTGGGGTGCTCAATACCTCGTCAAAAAGTTCTATCTAAGGAGAACACATTCTGAACAATCCAATGTAGGCCTTTGACATCTATTGGGAATTTTCATATCAAAAAAACATCCTTTAGGGCCTCAAAGGCTTGGGACTCGAAAAAAATATAGAAAAAATACCAAAATGGAAATTGTGTGTTGAGCCAGTGGAATAGGTGGGTGGCCATCGATGTCCAAATGGATGAGTCCTCCCCCCTTAGGAAGCAATGGTCTCCATTGCATTGAGTGCCTCCATCACATGGAGAAAATTCTGCTGAACTTGATGCTTGGTGAGCCACTTGCTTTGGTGCAATAGTTGCCTTGCTTTGACAACCCGATAGAGTTGGATATTCTATTGGTGGGTGCCCTTAACCTATGTGTCCATGATCCGATCAATGGTTTCATGTTTCATGCAGTCAGGGTTGAGCTCCGTAGGTTCTAGTTGTTCTTCCACCTTTGATGTGTCCAATAATGGTGGAAAATATGGATGAATGAGGTCCACATTGAATATTAGGTGTAATCCAAGGAAGTGGGGATTACTTAACTCAAAATCATTGTATTCCACAACCTTGGTGATTTTGTAATTTCCATAGCGAAATGGTCACAACTTCCGATGGTGTCTTGTAAGGAGATCTTTCTTCAAATGCAACCAAACCTTGTCGCCTACTTAGCATTGTATTTCTACAAAATATCATAGAAATGTTGGCAGATGTGATGAATCCATTCAATGAATGTGGTGGCCTTGTCAGCCTCAGATGGAGCATGGGAATATTCTTCCTGTGCGGATGCATGATCCTAAAAATCCTTAGATGATTATTAATCTTAAATACACGACAACATCTATTTGATCTTTGAAATAAAAATGATTGTTTGAATGTTTGAAATTTACATGTGAAACGCTTATCTAACCAAATACACTTTAATGATAAAAGACTTACAAATAATTGAGCAAAAAATGAACAACAATGATAATATCACATACACAAGTTTGATAACGGAGTTCACCCAATTTGGGCTATGTCTCTG